>JANHGB010032603.1:0-10470 GCA_026283785.1 Coracopsis vasa | reverse complement strand
TAAATAACATTGGCTAAGAAACTAGAACAGCTTTGTTTGATATAACACAAACTAGAGACAGAAGTACTACGTAGCATAATACAACAGTGCTGAATGGAAGTGAAAAAACAAATTGAAGACTTATGTGATTTTTAGCTTTAGAGGAGGCAGTAGCACTTGCAGGTTTGTTTCAAAGTAGTTTGAAATACTTGTATATGAATGATTCTCTTAGTAAGAAAAGACACAAATGTTTGAGACATGGTGACTGGCCCACCTCAACTGAAAGAGAAAAGGAGAGCTAGAGACATTCATTGTAGAAGGACAAAAGAGCATGTTTAAGGAATGATTTGCATCAGGTCTTTTGAGCATTAGAGGAAACAAAGAAAAGGTTCATGCTCAATATAAAAAATTACAACATAAAAACCAGGTAAGCAGAATATGCTATATAATACTCCATCTATAATAAACCAGCAGGACATGTGGGAATTGCAACAGGGAATAGGACCCATTCAGAAAAGCTCCAAAAACCTAAGACTTCTTTTTTCAAGTGATAAGGTACTTAGTGTTTCCTGCATGACAAGTTCTTTGCCACAACATCCTCAGCCAACACAAGATAAATACTTTGTGATGTTCATCTACAAGTACAAAACATATTCATGGAAGTCCATGACTGCTAGGTAAGGCCAGTATGGCAATGGGTAAGTCTTTACTGACTGGAGATGCTTGCAAAAGTGAGGAGTGGAGGGTAATAACACTGCTCATCTCTAACAAAGGAGGACAGGCAAATTCCCTATACCATCAGTAAATAGAAGGGCTCCTCTTGAGATTCACGTAGGGGAATAGAATTCTCCTCTCTAAACAATTTTGAAGTGTTTTCTTTGTCTTCTTGCCCCACTTCTGTTTTGTTTTCTGTTAAGTTTCCCAAATAGACCTTGTAATTGCAGACCTAAAGAAAAATGACTGTCGATTCTTTCTTCCTGTGAACTGGACCTCAAAGCTGTTTAAAAAGAAGGGTCCAAGTCCTGGAAGATGCTGAGTGCTCTCAGCTTGATAACTTCATAGATCAGAAAAATCACTTGGCAGCAGTACAGATACAATTATATTTGGATTACTTAGTCTGACCTCTATCATACTTAAGCAGACTTCCTTTCCCAGTCTGTTCTACTCTCCTCACCATCTCCATAGAACCCTTTCTTGCTTTTCTCTTCTGAACTCCACATCTCTAAGTGGGACAGCCCCCACGCTCCTTCCTTCCCAAGATAGCTGGGAAATAACAAGGGAATCCTGTAGGAGTGGGTTTTCTCCACACTGAGTCCACAGTCTTAATGACCAGTAAGGGTGAATGATACAAAGACAATGACAAAGAATATCCAAGAGATCCTTCCAGGCAGAGTACTACACCAATTCCTCTCCCCTGGCAGGGCATGGCCAGAAGCTGGCCATCTCCCTGTATCACTTTTGTCATTAGTATGCAACACTACAGCAGACCTTCCTCCCAAACATCACGCATTCTGAAAATGCTTTTTAAAGGCTGAAGTCATTTGTAAAGAAAATCATACATTTTCATACCACATTTGGAACTGTTATATAATATTCTTTTAAAACCTGTATTATATTTTATATATATATATCATATATATATAGCAAGATAGAATTTACCATTAGACAAATGACATGTCAACAGCTTCATGAAAAAATGTTAGGGTATGTTTGGTTGGAGACAGTATTTCAACAGGTACATTTCAGTTATAATGTAATCAGAGTTAAACTTACCCTTAGACTTGTGTAACTGGACACTTACAGTGTAAGGAGAACTGTGCCAATCTGCTACAGTAGCTTATTCCAGACTTCCCTGTCTCTGTGATTTAGTGTGTATGAATTCTATAACATTAACCAAAATTTAAAGGTGAAATAGCAAAAAAAACCCTTCCAAACAAGTTGAGAACTGTCTTTCAGCCAGAATGCATGATTGTCTACATAAATTAATTCTATGAACGGAATGCAGAATGCCATTAACTTTTGTTCTTCATCCATCTTCATTTTCTAAGCAGCTCAGTTTCACAACAAATAGTGCTGTTTCTTATTCACTGCTGTGAGTTTCATACATTAAACAAAGACAGACCAACCTTAAGCCGTTTGATAAATATGATACTGTGATAACTGCAGCATTCGCTTCGGATCCCATTTCTCCAAGTTCCTGTCAGCCAGATGTCACTTGCCATGCAAACACTAGAAAAATATGAAATAATAATTTCATACATCATCTATGCGAGCACGAGCCAGTCAAACATTCAATACAAATTCAAACTGCTACTACACATAAAGCAAATATCAGCCAAATAATATTTACAATGATTGAAAGGCTTTTGATTTGGAAGTGTATTCTCTTAAGCTAAGTGGTCCCCAAGACCATCCAGAAAATTCAATTGTTTCATTTTAAAATGTTTTCTGCCCAAAATTATATCAAATCCTAATGTCTCAGTAGAAACACATGCGATTGGATTGCTGACTGGGCGCCTGATGTCAAAGAGGAATCTAATTTTCCAATGGCATTTCCTCATACTGTCTCACCAAAACACAGAATTGATAAAATTTTAATGGATAATTTTCAAAGCAGGACATTAGCCATTGTGCTGGAAAACAGTGCAGGGGAACACTGTGTAGCATCAGAAAGGCAACGTATAAGAAGACAGTTTGAACAAATATTAATACACAGCACATGTCTTACAGTCCACATTTTGCTCTTGCAAGCAGAAAGGGAATTCAGAAGGTAAGTTTGGCACTAACAGGCACATCTCTCTTCCCCTCCTTTTCCAGGGCATTTTTTTACAAGTGATCTCTCAAAAATATAGGCATGATACATTACTTAAAAGGGCACAGTGTTCATCTTTTACTGGGGCGACACAGTCACAGTCAACACGGTCCTCATCTGATTGAAATCAATTGTGAAAGTCATATTGACTTCAATGACTACACTACTAAACACTTCATATAACAAAATGGCTTTGTAAGTAACTTTACAGAAAAGATTGCAGTGATGCAATAAATGAAGTATCACCCTTTCTGGATCTCCTGATGGCGCTAGGTACTGCAAACACTGCATATAATACCAAAAGCCATGACATAACAAAAGATGAAAAGGACTAAATTCTACTCGTGATGACAAAGAAGTTATACTGGGGAGAAAGGTATTCATTAACTGTGTTATGTTATCACTCAGTAATGATGCAAAGTATGGGTATGGCAATGTGCTATTTAAAATGTGTTCTTCTCTGATAAGTTTTCCTTTTGATTAAATCTGGTCATTAATCATGTAAAATTTGAGACTTGTTTAGAAAATACAAGTGGACAAGTGAAAAAACAAGTTAAGTAAGAATTTATTAACCTTTGTAATTCCCTTTGAATTTATAACATGTAACACAGGGGAATATATGTTGAAGAGGGCTGACCCAGCTTCCCAGCAACCACTTCATGTCATTTATTACTAGCTGGGTTTTGACATCTGTATACATATAAATATATATATATCTGTAGTCCGTATGTTCAGGTGATTGTTTATGCCAATACAGAGAGGAAGAACAGCATTTATAGTTATGAGACCTATATCTGCTTTCATCATGACTTAAGCATCAAAAAGCTTTAATAAATATCTAAGTATACCATGAAGAACATTTAAAAGACCACAACAAAGGAAATCACAGTGATGAAAGTGAAAAGCTTCAATGTTCTAGGGGAAAAAAAAAGGCCTTCCACACCACATGCCAAGTCTGCCACAGGTTAGGATTTTTCTTCCATAGTGACCTGAAAAAGATCACTGAAGTCCTCAAATTGCTTAAAGACAAGGGCTGGTCATGTAGCCAAAGATACTCTGTAACTACAGCTTGCATGCTCTCTTACTGCTCTTGGTAGGAGACTTCTCTAGATCTAGTCAATAAGATGCTTTTGGCACAATGCAAAAGCCATGGTAGAGCTTGACAAGACTTCCCCAAACCTCAACTACGAATGGGACATGACCAACCTGTAATTGCCTATCCCATGGCCCAATCTGTCAGTTGTGCCCTTTCCCTGGCATTTCTGCAACAACAGTCTGCCAGATTGCCACATCCAGCCCATTCTCTATGCCAGTCACCTTTGCTCCTCCTGTAGCAAAAAGGAGTTCCCCTCTATAGTACTAAAAGCAAAAAGGAGGAAACAGAAGGCTGAGCTGGATGGTTTTTCTTCAGTATATGTGAGTAGGAGAAACAAGACTCGTCCTGTTCCTTCTTTCAAACACCATTCTCTACAATTGGAAGTGAGTCTTCAATCTTTCTATCCTTCAAAGACAGCAGAGAAGAGCTCTGCTTGCAATGCATGAAGGTTCAACTGGGAAAGATATCCAGCGCAGGAAAGAAAGTAGTTCCAGAGAGGACTGAAATTCTCAGAGGGTTGGCAAGATCTGTAGCGTCTTGATTTGGCTGCTCACAGTAATGAAATCTAAACAGACTTTTATTAACAAGCCTTTTCACACCTCCTCTGCTCTCAAGCCGCTGAGCTCAGCACAGAGAGACAGACTATAATGCAGTAACTTTGAGAAGCTTTCTGTGCCTCTCTTAAACAGAGCATGCACTGGTTACCTAACTGTGCATGAGTACAATACAGCAGAGGCATCAGCTTCTGCCAAAACTCTATTACTGGAAGAAATTGCAAAATTGACAGATTTGCCATCCTAAAGTCATAATGGCCTAAGAATGAAGAGGAGAGTGAAACGGCCAATTCCCCCAGTAGATTTTGCTCTGCATCCTGGCCAACTTGCACTGATGGCCCTTGGTAGTTCAAGGGCTCAGAACAACTCCTTAATTATCAAATTGACTTATGAGTCTACGTCCAGCTTTGCAAACACCACTTTTATTTTAAACAGAGAAAGCAGCACACTGAAAACACAGCTGCCAACACTTCTCTTCCTCCTTTCTAGAGGAATGGTAAGTCTGTGACCCGGAGTTGTATCCTCTGTCCCTTCACCTCCTCAAAAGGATTTTAGTTCTCTCAGTGCCAGCTCAATCTCTCCTTTCTGGTTCTCACCTTCTAAGACTTTGAACTTTTTAAGGAACTAGATTAGATGGATGGATGTCCAAGAGTATAAGACTTTGTGGGCAGATTCACAATACCAAATACACAGGTGGGTAGATGGTAGAGCTGATGGAGAGAAGCAGGCACAGTAACTTGCTCAGAAGCTGTTGACAGTTTGTATTGCCTGTACATCTGTGTAACCTAACTACACATTTCGACTCTACTCAAACAACACACCTCCTTGTATAACTTGCCAGTGGTTTCCTACAGCAGGCAGTTCATCAAATAAAATCTGAAGTTATTGCAGTAAGTTCTTCACACAATGAAGAAGGAGCCCTGCATGCACAAATACACTGTGCTGGTTTCCACAAGCTGGACTTACCAACACACTACAGGGAGAAATTATACCATACATGCCACTTTGTACTATTTATCCTTTCAAATGTGCAGTTGGGCATAGATTGGTGTTACATGCCTGTATTCCCTTTACTTAAAGGTTGTTTAGATACACATTTGCATCTCCAAGACAAAGTACTTGTTAATTACCTCATGTTTGCGCTGTACTTTCAGGAAAGAAAAAGCTATATAAGTGCTAAGTGCTATTAACATCACCCCCTTCTATTTTTCTCTTTCAGCTTTTAAGTGAATATAGTGCTTGTGAAAGTTGCTGGATTGACAGCCTGGGAGACTGAAGTCTAAAGTGCAGCACACCCGCTGAGCCAAACAGAACTAAAATGTACAAAAGCTTCTCACCAAATTTTAAATACATGCTTCATTTAGTTATTGCTATATGGCAGGGTGTAATACCAATACTGGAAGTTCTGCTGCTCCCCATTTAGTTGTTCTAATCATCAGTTCAAACTCATCCCCTATTTTCTACCTTCAAAAATAATTCCTTGCTGATGTGCAACACTCCAGAGACTGCTTCCCTGCCTTCAAAATCCTCCATTACAATGGAATGCTGTTGAAGCATAACTTCATGCTACTGCAGTCAGGTACAATGCTGCAGCCTGGCATTCACTTTGCACATCACAGAAAAGTACATTAGCTAATCTCATACAGTTTTAGTACCCATCACACTAAGTACTTGGCTGCAGAAAAGCTACTCTATATTATAATCTAAACCTGAAGCTAGAAGACTTCCAATGGAAGGTCTGCTCCTTCAGTTGGAATGTTAGTGTTTCTTAGAAGACTAAGTATATACTTAAAGAGAATTCAACATTTTCTGAGAAAGGGTGCATTTTGATTTGCTTTAAGCACTCTAGAATTCCAAGAGTACACTTTTAACCACAGAAATGTTTCAGTGGGTTTTTAATTTCCTTTCTTAAAATCCTTTCTGGTGAACCAAAAGACAAATCTTACCTTCTAAGAAATGTCTCTTTGCACAAATACATTCAGCTCACTTGTAAAGGCTCCCCATGATTTCAGCTAGGGCCATCACTCCCCCCAGCAGACTGCTATCCCTACTTGCTTCTAAACACGTTCTCTGCACTACATTAAGATTTACTAACTGCAGGTTTCACACTCCCCTTTTACCCACTGTCTGCTTGCCACCAGCTGGAAATGGTCTGGACTTAAGTGAAGGGATTGATCCCCACTGGGTTGAGTGAGCACATGAGATGCAGAGCACCTGCAGGGTGTAGAGCTGCTACTAACAACTGCTGTTTCAGATGCTTCCAGAACATTCCTTCACCTGTCTTGACAGGTCCCAAAAAAGAAAATTGGTGTCTGGGTCATCTTCAGTCCTGTGTAACTTCAAGACCTGGCACTGACAGAAAGTCATTCCTTAGCATTTCCACTTACTTTTCAGTTCAGGGTTTCTTGTCAGGGCAGGCTGGTCTTTTATGATTTTCAGCCTGCAATGCTGCTCCTTTCCATTTCATCTTGACTTAATGTCATTAGTCTTCTTTCACAGAAACCTGAGCATTCTTTTCCTAATTTATCTAGATGGTACCCTGACAGCAGCTCCCTTGATCAAGACTTTGCCATTTATGTCTCTTTTCCCGTTAATCATTCCCTGAAATGAGATTTGCAGTAGAAAATAATTAAATCAAGTCTGACTGCCTTCAAATTTCTTGACTTTCTGGGATTCTGGATGCTCACTCAGATCAGGCCCTTTGGAGACACTGTGCCTTCCCTGCTTTACTAAGCAGGCTGTTAGGGCTATTTTCCCATACTGGAGGGCCAAAGCAGGTTTAACAGTGGTGAAACTAAGTAGAGGTTTACAGGATGCAGCTATGACACCCAGACACATCACTGTTTGACAGTTCTCCCCAAAAGAATCCATATTTTTCTATTTCTGGTTATATATTAAAAAAATGGAATCTGGATGCAAAACAGCCACATGATCATTCTTCTTGTCTTTGCTTCTTGAAAACAAGAATCCTATATTATGCAGAATGTTTATACTGAACGCCAGGTTCTCAGCTGTCTTGTTTCCTTCAGATACTGATTTTCTATCACTTCATATGTGGAGAGAAGAAGGCAAAAGACTAATGATTCATTTGTATAAATGTGGTCTGTGCCTTATGTTTATCTGCCTCATGTTTCCTGAGGTCTGATCCCAAATGAAAACCTCCAGCTCGTACAATGCTGCGGGATCACTTCTCAGCAAAGCGATCCATCTCATACAGGTCAGACTTTTCCTCTGTTGACAGCTGATTTTTCCAAGTTAAATTCCTAATCCCTGTGTCCAAAGCATCTGTGGCCTGGTCTAAGAGGCCAACCATGCCCAACATCTCCATTTCTCTGACGAGTGGAAGTCTCTACATTAAGAGTAAAGCTCACTTGTGAAGGAGATGAAACTTTCATCAGCCTGAGATCATAAAATGAACTGCCCCAAGGGAATAAAAAAATACTATGATATTTAGCCCTTTCCACCTCAATGCAAGGCTTGTTTCTTTGTGACTTTGCTGGCATAAACACAGATAAAAGATGAGGCTAAATTCAAATAAGAAGTGTTATTGACCTCTTCTCCCAGCTTGGGGAAAAGTAGGAAGAAAAAATGACATGATAGATGTGCAGTCACAAGGCCAGAAGGTGCTGAGGTTTTACACTGCTCACTATGTTACAGGAATGTGTGCGTGTATAAAACAGTTGTAAGACTACATACATATGTATAGAACAGGGTGAAAGAACCCCAAACCAAACAACCCCCATCCCCTACATTTTTTGCGACATCTCACACGACAGAGCTGCATTTGTGGTTAAGCCAGAAATGATCATCCAGCTTTGTCAAACAACTTTTATGAGAAATAGGTTTACAGTCTGCTAAATTCAAAGCAAATCATCATCCAGTTTCTTGCAATACAAATGGCTGCATTTAAAACATGTTCTTGCTGTTAGGTCTAAAGCGTTACAGGACCGAAATGTTCTGTATCTCATCTCAAATGTTCAAACAATCCAATAGCCAGGCTATATATAGATATATTCTTGCTGTTCAATCTCGTAAAAATCAATCAATATTAATGTGTCTGCGTTAAACTTTTAAGGTCATTGTCTCCCTTCTGACATCTTTGACTACATCAACATCACATTATATCATTATAGGCTCATGAAGCAATGTACTTTTACATTTTTGCAACATAATGTCTCTTTTGTGTTTCGGTTTTTATCATAATATAAATCTTGAACTGCAATTTGCATTTCTTTTGTTTAGCGAAGGAGACCCCCATTTACAACTTTGTCATTTCAATACATACACTTAAAAGTGGATGACTTTTCCAAGGAAATGCACCAAAATATTCCAATTTATTCCTCAACTCAAGCGGCTGCTGCATCAGTAAATTAGTAAATTCCCCTAACAATACACTTGCTAACAATTATGGTCTGTCTGCCTTGGGCTCGCTTGACAGTAGGGCTGCCATCTGTTGAGAAGTCCATTCACGGATTTTAAAGGGCTATTTATAGGGTTTTATTTGAAACACTGCAAAATACCTCTTTGCTCTTCACCCTTCCCTCCACTTAATCTGTCTTCCCTGCCCTCTGTTCATCTTCCTTCCCACCCTACTAGAGAGCACCGGAATACTTCCAACACTGAACCATCCCTCTGTACCGGCAGCCACACCATAGCAAAAGGCTTTCAGGAGCATTCAATTCTGCGGCAAACCTGGCCCATCTTTTATGGCCAAGCTGCTCAAGTGTAGAAGAGGGAGGACACTTATGGAGAGGAATGGACAGAAATGAAGAGAGTCAATCATGAAATTCAAAAACAGCCATGAAGGTAACAAAGTCAAGATGATGATTGGGAAAGGGATGGCAAGAGCCCCAGCTCTGGATAGATGGGTATTTCATGAATTCCTTCAATAAATAGGGAACCTCTAGGGAAATTCAACACCTGGCAATCTTAGTGGATAGCTGTGCTGCAAAAAAAGCATAATGTTCACCCCTCTGGTAAATTCTAGCAATTAAACCCCCTTAAAAAAAAGGCCCTCTTAGGCTTTCTGCCCAGTAAACTCACAGTGAAAAGCAACTTTAATAAATGTTATAAATCTCACCTCTGAGCCAACAGGAAATTCAAATGTTTGCATGTGCAGGAGGCAGGGAGCTGCTGAAACAAAAGGTAAATGTGTGTATTAGAACAAGTTACGCCCATACTCCAAGTGGACAGCACTATATGCATGAGGCCCACAGACACCAGGGGTTTTTGAAAGCATCCTTTCTGGTGCCACCTTTAACCATTTCTGCTTGTGTTACACTAGAGTTCTCCCTTCTTTGGGAGTAGAAATATTTGTTTAGTGATGAGTTTGCTGGCTCAGTGCATTCAGGATTACTCTTTCTCATGCAGCATTATTAGAAAAACTGAGTTTCAATGGGTTAGATGTAAAACTAAATAAAGAAATGGCAACAAATATCTGTGGTTTGTAAAATGAAAGGATCAAAGAGACGAGACTGCAGAGAATTTCTGATCAACACCCTGACAAGGGGTGTTAGTTTTAATAAACAGTAAGAACTTCAGGCCATTATGAAGTATTAGATGCACTTTCAGCTGTGTTTCTAATTTCCTTTCTTGCCTTTACTGCTGTTATATAAAGCTCAGTAGTGACGAAAAACACTTATTGAAAAAATGTGAGCACGCCATTCAGGATTCCATGACTTCATCTGCACAGAGCATTCCCTGCCAATGAGGAGGATTCCCCTCTCCACCCTCCATGGTGGCAGAGCTGCAGGCACATTCTGCCTATTGGACCAACCGCTGGGTAGAGATGCACTTGTACAAGGGACTATTGATTTTGTTATTGGGTCTAAAGACTAAATGACTGTGGAATGCTGTTCCTTTTGATTGTTGTTCTTTTAAAGCCGTAGCTAAACACGGCCAGAGCACATTTCTTTAAAGGGAATTTAAGAATATAAATACATAAAATACCTATTTGGCAACACAGAGTCATAGAACGGTTTGCGTCAGAAGGGACCTTAAAGATCATCCAGTTCTAATCCCCAATTCTT
>JANHGB010032602.1:0-15588 GCA_026283785.1 Coracopsis vasa | reverse complement strand
AAAACAAACAAACAAACAAACAAAACCACAACAGGATGGGGCAAATATGTGTAAACGGCTCCAGAATAAAAAAAAAGGGGGGGGGGAGAGAGGAGCAGATACAAATTGACAAACGCAGAATCTTACTGTTTCACATTTCCATTAACAGTTATTTAGATATCATGAATGGAAAGGAAACCTTGTAAAAAATAAGATCTCACAATCAGGACAAGCATGTGGTCATAACAGAAAGATGTGGGTACAGTACTCTCATTCACTAACAGAAAATGTCAAGTTACTTGGTATATTGGTACCTCGTTTTAAAAAGTAGCTGGTGATCTTAAAGGAAAAACAAAAAATTAAGTTATCATATATTTAAAGAAGTGCCACTTTTATGTGCACAACCAGTGTCACTTTTATGTGCACAACCAGAGGATGAAGCAAACAGCCCTCCTACATTCTTTTAACAACAACTTTGTAAAAGATGAATTCCAGTAACAGAGAGGACAGAACAAGTTATTGTTTCACACACTTCAGTCTCTGGTAACACAAAATTAAACTCTAGAACAACACAAAACCCCACAACCAGATATTCAGTGCTGAATACTCTGGTTAACACATATCACGCAATATACTCCTTACTTCTATTTCTGTAGACTCCACACGATTTTCAACAATCTCAATGCACTGTCTCTTCACTGGTGGTTCTTCGCTTATCACAGTTTCTTCAGCAATGTCTGTTGCTGGAACTGTTAATACTGAAAACATTTGTACATATAAATAAATTTGCTTCAAACAATATTTGCACTATATAAAATTTTACTAACAGAAATAAAATGCAGAGACTTTTCCCTATGAACACACAACTATATAATAAAGTGCACTATGAAGTCTATATGGGGAGAATTTACTAAAAACTTTAGCTGCTTGTATGCTACTGAAGAACTTTAAAATTCTTTGCTACTGAGGTCTACAATAGTTAGTTGTCACTCTGGAGTATTATTGCCATTTTTCACAGAGCAAACAAACATGGAAGTGAATTGCAGCAGTTACCAGCCTGTCAATTCTCTAACGTATAAAACAGACAATCTTTATAATGTTACTTAAGCAAATACTAAATACAAAACTGGCTTTTGATTTTGATTGATTAGAACACCTGGGGTAATTTGAAAATCCAGTAGTTATTATCCTTAAAGGAAAAGGGATCTGAAGAAATTCATACTCTTAATATAGACATGCAACCATCTGGCAAATAAATGTCGTAACTGCCACTTCAGTTACTACCTACACACATTGATGCTTTCTGGTAACTAGCTGTACTTGTTCAGATAAGACTGTGAACCAAATAACTTGTCCCCTGAGTACAGCTCTTCAAATTCCACATTGGGAGTCCTCATGAAGAAACTGGAGAAGGAATAACTTTTGTCTAAATAGTAGTGGCAGAACATCTTTAAAAGAAACCACCCAAAACATACACATGTCACAAAATAGCACTTATGACACTAGCAGCTTCCACAAACATATGGCCCAACAGGACTATTTGTGTCACACTGGTTCCACTGGTTCTGCCACTGCTCCTCTAAAACCTCAAGCATGTCCGACTTCGCTTTTGTTCTGTTAAGAACACACTCCATAGGACTTGCACAGCTTGCTTGAAGCACCAGATTTCTACATCCAAGCCTCACCTCCCAGTCTTTCTGGCAAATCAACTACATGAGTATTGGAAGAAGACTATTGTTTTACTTCATCTTCTAGCCTTCATAACAAGTCTGCAAGAATCAAGCTTACTGAAAGCAAAGTAAGCAGTTATCACTTTTCCCTTCAACGTACCGTTTCCCTTACACACAGCTAATAATTCTTCTATTCTTTCTCCTAATGCACTCAGCTGACATGTAACTCACTGAACTGCAGTAGCTCATATGTCTGAGCTTACTCACACAAAAATTGTCCGAACTATTTGCACCTAACAATTCAATATAATTACTATAACTAGAACAGTTGCTCAAGCTGAAATTGTACATGTTTCCACCCACCTTGCTGTCCATCTGGCATGGTCACAATGATTGGTTGCCCTATTCCACTGGTTGGAATTGAATGCAGATTACCAAGCTGAATGCCATCTGTCACTATAGTAATAACTTGCTGACCTCCAGAACTGACAACTTGCTGAATAGCACCATCCACAGACTCTGCAGTCACAACTTCTTCTGTGGCCACAACTATCAACAGATTAGTAAAGGAATTAAGTCAATTTATTAAACTATATGATTTCAAATGCATTTAAGTACAGCAGAGAAAAAAAATGTGTAATAATGCACTGAGTGGCATAAAATTTTAAAAGACATTATACTGTTAATATAAATAAATAAATAAATAAAATCTTTCATCAGGCAACATAAGTCACTAACACTTTGAAATATACATGGAACTCTGTCCTGGCTTACCTTGCTCAATATAGTAGTTCTTTTATTTAGTATGTTTCCTGATAGATACACCCCACCCAAAACTGATGCTTTGGGTTCAGTGTTAACACTGCAGCAAGAACAAGAGTTGTTTTTAAGAACACAATTAACTTCTGCATTGTACACAAGCTGGACTAATTTACACTAACAGCAGAATAAACCAAACAAACTTTAAATACTAGCCTGAAACTACTCCTCAACCAGTGACTTGCCAGGTGTACCTCAGGACCCAGCCCTGACTTCTCTGCTTACCGTAATGGTCTTCAAGACTGTAACAGACTGAAGGACCTTTAGAGAATCTTAAAGTTTTGTCTGTACTACCTGGGTACTTCAAACACAAACACAACTTTATCTGTTATACAAAATATGAAACAGGACTAAAGGAAAAGTTCTGCAGAGTTGACATGTTTACACCTTTGAAGGAGAAAGGTAGAGCTTAAGTAGAAAAATGAACATTGTATGCATGTATTTTTATATGTAAAAGTAAAAATAAAAAATCCCAGCTCAAGTAAGCATTTCAAATTCATTATTTGATAATGAGTGTCAAAAAAAGCAGTGAACTCTCACAGTTTTACATTACATCTATACATCACGGTAAGGTACGGGTAAGACTGCATTCAGAACTACAACACACACCACACTTGCACTACACACTGAGGTCTCACACTACCACTCTTACTTTTTTAAAGCAATGAGATACCAAGGCAAAAGAGCAAGATCACTAGCAGCACAATCAAAGAATCTCAAGCACACTAACTCTGTACACTAACTCTGTATTTTATTTTCAATTTGTCAGGGTACAAGCACAGCCTTTGATTTAAATGACAGACATTAGAGTGCTTTCTATCTACAGAGATGAAATAAAAATCCTATAGACTGTGTTGTGATGCTCAAGATGAGAGAAGGTAGATAAAACCTTGAAGCTTTCATCTTTTAAGTTAATTACAATATAACACACACACAAAAAAATCACTCTGTAGTTCAAATAATGACTGCAGCCATTGTCTTCTGAAGTTCTTTATGTTCAGAGATTACTGTCCTACAGCACTGCCTAAATATTCACAGTGTTTACTCAGTAAACCAAAACAGTAAGTCCTACATAAATAAGTGGTGTTGCATTGAACTTGATCTGACTTCCACGTACAGGCTCAGCAGTAAGAAAGACCACTACTTTTCCAAGCTGCAAGTGCTAATACTAGCTGCTATGGCAAACAGCCCTGATCTTCCAGCTTCAAACTCAGCATTGGCCTTTTAGTTGTAGAAGGAAACATTATCAGGATTTCTTCAGATCTTAACAGAAAAATGAACATTCTGTCTAAAAAGAAGTTACTCTATGTAAAAGAAAAACAAGCCCTTACATACAGTCCTTACACCTTCCTTGTTCTCCTTCATATCCATATAATCATTAGTTACCATACTGCTTCACATGCCAAAGGAAAGCTGAAGTCATTTAGGAATGCAGTACAATTATTTTCAAGAATAACTGAATTAATATGCATTATTTTCTGCTGCAGTGTGCACATGGGGAGAACACCTTCACAAGCAGCAAGGCATATGCCTAATTCCATACGTAAGCACACCAATTACTGCTTTCCAAATACACATCTTAAATCAGGTTTTTCTCTAATCCAACTCTGAGTTCCATACCTACATTATGCAACACATTTGTGCATAACATCCATGCCTCATATACACTTGAGTAACAATAAAAAAAAAAGAATGAGTCTATTCAGCTCCAGTGAGAAGCACCTTCCTTTCTTTGGTTTTACAAAATTGATGTGGTTTTAACTGTAAGACATGAGGAACTAGGAAGATATCAGGGTAAAGTTAACTGAAAGAGAAGGAAAACCTAGACAAAAACAACATAAAAGGAAGACCCCAAGTGCTTTGTCCAAGTTTATACAGTCTTAAGTCAAGAAGGCTAAATGCAAGGTAAGAGCCAAAACCAGAATTCTCAGTGCTACAGTTTTTGAGAGTATTTATAAATGAATATTTTACAAGATGACCACAAAGAGAAGGGAGGTGTATGGTGTTGTTTTTCTTTTATTTTTACCTTGAAGATATTTACTACTGATGTCACTATATGCTGGTTTTACATTCTTTACACTTTATGAACCGTAAAAGGAGTAGGAACCCAGAAAATAACTTGCACAAGTAAGATGCTGCGAGATTACCCACATCTACATAAAAATAAAAGCAAAACCTCCAAAATAAACAGGATGGCTAGGTATGATGGACACTGTGTTATTGAAGGTGTGAAATTACTGCATCAAGACTTCAAACTTATTCCTTCTGTCCCTTGTCTCCTGCCTCCTCTCTAATAATTTTTATCTTCAGCGGTTTACTGTAACATTACACTCAGTTCATTATGAAAGCCTACTTCTGAGTCCTGGATACACATTTAATGCTCTATAATCCCATGCAATCCTTTCTCAAGTTTCTCTCCTACAATTAGATCCAAGTTTCACTGAAATATATCAATTGAAAATATCAACAGCTTCTTCTATAATGAAAGGCACTGCACTCTGGTTTTGGATCAGACACTTCACTTGCAACATTTAAATGTCATAAAATAGTACAGTTGTACTTCTTTGCTTTGAGAATAGTACTGCTTTGATAAACAGCAGAAGAGTTGTACTTAGAAGAAATCCTGCAGGACTTCAAAATACTTTGAGATGAAAACTCAGGTTTACATTGGGGTATAGCTGTCAGGCCAGAAATCTGTGAGTACAGATATATATTTTTTTCAGACAAAGCAGTAATTGGCAAAGATATATGGGGCAGAGGTGCAGTAAGAAACTCTTCAGAAAGAAGGCGGCAAAACTTGGCAACTAGGGACAATGGGATTCCTTGTGCCTTTCTGGCTTCTTGTCATGGCCTTATGGAATAAGGTAGTGTGCATACATCTGCAATGAAGGATGCAGGCTGCTTCTGCCTAAGAGAATAATAATGCTAGGCTTATGTTTAACTGAAGCGTACCAGCCTGAAGTGGGACATACTCATCACTGCATATTATTATAAATGCAAGTAGAATGCCTTAATGTTGAAAAGATGACCCATAGATACTCTAATGGGCCAAATGCACATTAAGATCACCAAATATTCTTGTGCCTTTTGGGTGAAAGATTAAGAAAACTGATGACAAAGTATTCACAAACAATGTTAGGGGACATTTCCCAGTAATTAACAAAGAACGCGTTCTCCACCAAATGCAACTAAACTGTATGTAGACAAAGACTTAATCTCCTGAATTACTTGCTTTCAGCAAGATGAATGCTTTCAGCAAGATGAACGCTACTCACATTAGGCCTAGAAATATTAGTTGTGGTCAGATATCTTATTGAGAAGCAATTGTACATATGAATTTGGCCACCTTCCAGGTGAAAATAAAGGAAAAATTTTGTTCATGCTGAAAAAAGCAAGGCTGTAAACTCATTTTTGTATGAACTCTATCACCAAAAGTGCCAGTTCCGTACTTTTAATTTATTAAATGATGTTAAATTACTTAAGCTTTCTAACCTGGTGTTTCTGAAGAATTAGACAGTGGAGCTGATGCTTCTGCTAAAGCTGCCAACGTGGCTAATACTGACGTTGATGAATTTCCAAATTGTACAGCAGACACTCCTGTTTCATCTAATGGGATGGAAAAAAAAAGTTAGCTGACAAATTTGAAACCAGTGCTAACACATTGTTCTCAGCAACATTCTGCTATTCTGCAGCAAGTTTCTTGAGCAAATACAACTTCTGATAATTTATCTCTGTGAAGATTGTTGTTTTAAGCATCTAGATTATCTAGAGCACATAAACACTGAAGAGGAACATGGTAATTATTCTTACCACTGCTTTTCCTCAGGCCTTATCACTAAATGGTGAAAAACAATTCAAAGTATAAAATCCCAGTAGCTATCCTATAGACATCTAAATACCTGTTCCATCTGATGTATTTGCAGAAGATACCAGACCTGTTAGGTTCACCACCCCTCCAGGTCCAATGATGAACTGTGGTGTTGCTGCATGTATCGTCACAGTGTCCGGACTCTCTGGATTTGTATTGATTTGGTTCTGCATTGCAATCTAGGAAACAAACATAATAATATCATTCCAACCGTAGGTACAAAGAAGTTATTTACCTTGTAAGAACTAGACTTATTGCACATTCCGCTCAAACAGTGATGATCTCCCTCGTTATACTCATGCACATCATGTCACATCCTGCGCTTGTGGAAGTACATGAGAAACTTTTTTCCTGGCTGAAATTTAAATACAAAAAGTCTGATGAAGTGGAAGAGAATAATGACACACTGCCTCTCCTTCTTACCATTTATTTATTGTGAACAAAGTGGATCATATAAAGTCAAGGCCCTTTTGTAGATATGCAAAAGCTCACATGTATAAAATCGAGGCCTGAAGAACTGAGGCTGCTGTGGCAGCTACATGCCATGAAAATCAGCTCTGAAAGCTAAGTAATTGCTATGGATTGTAGATTGCAGTCATCTTTTTGGTGTTTTGTTGTGGGTTTTTTTGACTCATTATTGACTTCAATTTGCTATATCCTTTCTGCCATGAAAAAAAGGCTAAAGGAACAAGAGTAGAAGTTCTTACAGTTTAAGATGTAGGGAACACAAATTTATACAGTGGTGTAATGGTATTTTTCATTTGCTTTCTATTCTTTTATCAATAATATTTAGCTCTTCATTTACCTTTAATGTGGAGCACACATTCCCATTGAAGTATCTGTTACCATACCAATCCAAATCACTTCAACAATTCAATCCTAGTCTTTCTAATTTAGGAAAAATTGCCATCTCGTCTCTCCTCTCCTGATCTCCAATTGTTAGGAAATCAATACCCCTATACAAAGCTAATTGAACACTAGGGTACAGTCAAAACTTATTGGCAGAGTGCGGAGTTAAGTTTTACAACTTGCTTCTGAAGATACCACCTAGTCCTGTGTACAACATTTAAATTTACGAAAATAAAGGATACTTATCCCTGACTTTTAGGTGGTGAAAATGTTCTTTGGTCACTAATGTTTACTAACATTAATCTCATTTCCATGTCACAAACTAGACTGAGTTTAGCATTGCCAATCAATATATGGTTTCACAGCTGCTATATTAAAAGCTTAGTTTATCACATCTGTAAACAAGTACTTTAAGTTCCCTCACCATCATGAATCAGAAGTTACCTGTAATATTTCTGCAAGGTCTTCATTTCCATTGTCTACCGCAATATCTAACGCCGTTTTGCAAAATTTACTCTGAGCATGAACATCTGCTCCATACTTTATTAAGAGTTCTACAACTTCTTGGTGGTTATGTTCAGTAGCCCAGTGAAGTGCAGTCATTTTGAGCATGTCCTTCGCATTGACATCAGCACCATGCTACAAACAAGATCATTGCATAAACTGTCATTAGAAGTATCTGAATTAAATAATGCTGGTGACATAATGAAGCCCAAAACTGCCTTTCTCCATCAGTAATGTTCTGTTTGTTATCTTACATTTACATATTTCTTAAAAGAACTTCAATCTAATCACCAAATAAATTATTTACCTGAAAGGATTAAAGACTTCCTAAAACACAACATGTCTTGGCTCTAAAAGTGGTTATTCACACTACGCCAAATTAGGAGGTAGTCTTACTTTGACACAGCAGTAAATAATCCACCTGAAATCATTATTTTAATGCTAAAATAAATTACAGCTTAACAGGAAAACAAAGCTCTAATGCACACAGTATAAATATTCGTATCATTTCAATGTTGTTTTCATGACTAAAAGGAAATTGCAAATATCTGATCATAAACCATTGTAATATCCATGTGTCAGACCTTGTTTCAGCATTTTTTACCTTAAGTAAGACTTCTACTATGCTGGCATGGCCTTCTGATGCTGCCATATGTAATGGAGTTCTGTCCACTTTGGTTCTGGCATCCCGACTTACACCTGCTCGCAGCAACACTTCTGTTGTTGAATAGTGTCCATACTGTGCTGCTAAATGAAGTGGAGATGTTCCCAACTGTAACATAATGGAAAAAGTGGAGCTTTAACAGATGTCAGTATGAACTTCCTGTTCTGAAGCTATCAAACTTGGGTGTTAGGGCACCACTTCAAAACCATTTTCCCTTGCATTCTCAAAGGAAAAAGCTGTCACAGCTTTCACAGAGAATGAAGAAAAAGCTTAAATTTCTGTGGGGTTGTTTTTTTTTATTTTTTCTCCAACAATCACAACACAAAAAATCTGCTCATTGGAAGCAACTTTTTGAGGTCTGTGCTATGTTTTTCTGCCTTTTTGAGGTGTAATATTTCAAGGGGTCTAACCCCATTTTCAGTGTCGGCCTACAGGTCACAGCAACATTGAAAGGGATCTCTGGAAGACACTTAAGTCCAATCTCCAGCATAAAACAGAGTCAGCTTGAAAGTTGGGTTGCTTAAGGCTCCTAAGGGCTTGCACACACCCTAGAATTTTAGGTACCTGACCTCCCTATACATCTTATTCAAAAAAAGGCACCTCCAAAAGACAACTCAGAGCCCCGATATTGGGGAACTCTTAGCTGCACGTATTTAGGTAGTTGGGACTGATTTCTTAATTCAGACCTCTTACTATACTAAATGAATAAACACAATAACCAGGAGGATGATTGCTGCTTTCTCTCATTAACCATTTCAAAGTTCATCTTAAAAGCCACCAGAATGAGCTCATTCACAGTCTGTTACTAAGATCAGTAGGAGGTCATATGAAGAAACAGACAACTTTAATTTTGGATTAGACATTACATGAGGTAGCTGCATAATTCCAAGAAGAAACTCCAAAGGCTTGCAATGCAAATGCTTAATTGTGATAATCCTATTTTCTTCTTCAGGTGAGGAAAAGTAAGATTTACCAAACACTGAAAAACTTTTCATTACCCAATCTGTGGTAAAAGGTGCTCCATTTGCCATCAAAATGCGAACTTCATCATCTTGACCTGCTCGTGCAGCTTCTAAAAGTTTCTTTCCCAAATCTACTAGCGACATCTAGTGAAGGACATAAAGGAATATACAAAAAAAAATAAAAAGATTAATACCATTTTAAGAACACAAATGCCACTGCTATTTTTTTAATTCTTTCTGAACTGCTCTGAAAATTTCAAAACCTGGGGTTGGTATTACAGCCGTGAGAACAAGCTTTATTGATTGCAATAAGTAGCTTGATTTTAGAATTACTTTTGTCAGACAGACACTGGGGTGAAGATGTCTGTATTACGATGACATAACCACAGCAGCTGCAATGCTGTGTAAAACTAAATTATCTGAACCAGACACATACTGTTTATAGCAGAAAGTGGTTTAGAGGTTCTCACCTGATACTGCAACCTTCTGCAGCTCTGCCCAGCTTTCAAATCGTATTACAGCATGGCTGCTATGCCACACGCGCAAAGGCACTACAATCACTTATTCAAAATGCCTACACATGTTTAAGAGGTACCACTATGTAAACGCATTTACACAGTTATGAAACACAACACTTTTCTGACATCTCGGCCATCACTATCACTTCATTTTGTTCACACTAAACCACAGTTTCTGTATCCTTACCTACAAAAAATTATGCAATAAGCCTATATTATTGTACCACACATATCAGATACATGAACTAAAATGTCTGCCTGGAAACAAACATTACTACCCGCTTCAACTGTCTACAGTTACAAAAAACTGTAAGTGCAAAATTTTGATTGACACATGACTGAGATGAGCTGAAAAATTCTCACATATTCTTTAGATAATCTTCTCATGCTACCAACCAAAACACATCATTAACACTTTAGTCCTATAGCTAGGTTTTCCACTACCAAGATGCTAAAAATGGAATTACTTTCATCAGTCTAGTTTCCAGTCACAAGTCAAGTTAAGCCTGTACTACTAATAATAGCAGTTGCAAGGCCTTGCGGCTACATGCGACTACAATTTCCTGCACAAAGTTGCAGTGTATCAGTTCAGAAAGAAATCCCGTTAAACACACACTTCTATCACAGAATCAAGTTCTCTGCACCTAGCAAAACTGGCAAAGCCTGTGTGGTATATTGCTTCATAAGCTGAAAGCTACTGACTTCATAAGAAATTAGAAAGGAAGACGGAAATACTGCAAATGCAGAACTTCAAAACACATCAGTAGAGCCAAGAACAGCAGCAGATCATCTCTCTGTCTACAGAACTGACTTCAGTCAGCAATATCCCCTCACCAAAATAACACTCCATTTATGTTCATCCTTTTAGTACACACAGACATGTTGATTTGTCTTCAGCAAGAAAAGGGAAGAGGAGCAGGAAGGTGGTAGGCCAAGACAAATACTGACAATGGAAAAGGAAGGAAAAAGGGAGCACAGATTCAGATGCAGAGGAAGGAACAGCTGACTCTTCCATAAAGAGAAAGAGCAAAAGAGAAACAGGAAAACAAGAAAATCTACTATCCCTACTATCCTAGGGAGACACAAGGACTAATGATATATACCAACAATAGGACAGAGAGGGCATTTGGCAAATGCAGCAATGAAAGAAGGACTATAGCACTCCCTTTATATGGCTGGCTTTTTTTCTTGGTGGGGAAACAGTGGGTGCAATTTAAGAAGTGAAAGAACACACAACGCACACACTTCTGGTGGCCTAATGCCACCACATCAAGGTCTCCAGAAGCAAAAGGAAAGTTGGAAATTAGTGCAAAATACTTAAGTTAGCAATTAATTCAGAAAGACAATTTATTTTCCTTGTGTTTCATTTTGTTTTAAACACCAGTAGAGAAAAGTAATAAAGCTTCCTTTTGGAATTACAGAACTTCTCAGACTGGAAGGGGCCTCTTAAGGTCACCTAATTCAATCTTCCAGCCAGAGCTGGCCTAACAGGTTCATACTGCGTTGGGCTCAGTCCTGTTGAGTTTTGGATGTCCCTGTGGATGCACATCCCACTGCTTCTTCAGCTTCATCCCAGTGTCCAACCACTCTCATGGTAAGAGCTGTCCTCTGTGTATATCTGTCTTTCTCCACTAACCAACAAAACAGCCCTGACCACAAGCTTATACATGATGTCTGACAGACAACAAATAGGTGAATTAAATTACAGCTCATATATTTAATGACTATGCCTATTCAGAACCCACTGACCACATCTCTACTGGAGAAATAAACTGCAAAATTGTTACCAAACCTCCATGCAGCAAAATTAAGCAGCAAAAAAAATCAACTATGCAAAATGCAAGCCTCACTCCTAGGAGATGTTAGGGACAAATTTCAGCCTAAAAATCACCTTATCACAGCCTCTCTGAACCACTGCAGTTGAACACACTGTCAGACTAACAGTGCATCAGTTTCCATCTCAATGCAAAACTAAACTGCTTTGTACTACATGCAATAAGGAAAGTTCTAATCAAGGAAAAAGAGGGACACAGAATATCAATACCAGACATAACCTTCATTACCATGTATTATTTACATTAACCAACACTCTCTTGGTTGATATAAAGTGTTCATATTTTAAACAAGCACAAACATCACAGAAGTTCACGTGTGTTTGGCAAACCTGAATTTTAACTTTGGTTTAAAAATGAAGTTCTCATCAGGTACTTGAAAGCATGCCTGGGCCATCTAGTGGAAGAAAGTTAAACCCTAGCAAAATTACACTGCTGAACTCAAAAATAAAAATCACATTATGTGTCACTAATGCATTAACAGCAGCAACTGAAGAGGCCTTTCCAACAGAACACATGCACATTTTGTCACTTTTAACCAATGAGCACTGGCATTCACAAAATTTCTCAAGAGGACTCAACCCCAAGCTGATTTCTACCCGGCTGACCATTTCAAGGACCAGTATTATAGTCAAGAAACCCTTTAGTAACAACATGCCCCCCCTTCCACTGCTAGTACTGGGGCATACCATGGTCTCCATCGTCAGAATTTCCTTTTCTTCCCTTTCCAGAGGAGTTCTTCAGCTGCTCTCTTGAGATCACTCAACAACACTACAATAGCACAGTGATACTATCAAAAGCAAAGTACTATATATAGTACAATAACATACATTTAAAATTAAAATGAGATTTGTATTTCAAAGCAGCACCCTTAGTTATATACTGCTGCTACTCTATGTAGTGTTACAAATCAATTCCACTGCACTGCGCTCGAAGGTACTCTTCAGTAACTGACATTTCCAACAAGCTTGGTTAGTGCAACAGCTGGATAATGCTTACAAGTAAGAGGATTCTTTCAGACAATAAAAACACTCCTGGCTCTGAAATAAAGTCTGAGACTGTTATAGTTATTCGTATGGCAACTGGATTATGTTTTCAGACTTCTAGCAGCTCCTACACAACTGTGTAGGGGCTTGTCTGCAAATGAGTAAAATAGGGAAGAGCTTCTGCTGGGTTTGGACTTCTTCGCATTAATCACCTCCTGAACTTCCACATTTTGTTACTGCAATGCATTCTACACAGTATCATTAGCTAGGGGCCACAATTAACTGGTAAATAAAACCTACGTCAAATTATTATTGCTATTTTATGCCTGTTCAATAGGAAATCATTCTGCTTTTTCATGTTCATCTCAGATTTAAGGTTTTATACATTCTCTAAAACTCTGAACAACATGCTGTTACCAGAGGGGTATAGAACAGCATCTGAATGGAGTTTAGGTAGAACTGTGTGCGAAATGGGCTCTGTAAGGAAGGAGAGGAGCTGGAAAACATGCAGCTTGGGAAGCCTGGGCTACACCACACCACACCCTGAAGACAACAGAGCAGCAGAGTCTGCAGTCCAAAGGAAGAAGATTAAGTTGTGCTTAAAATACTGTAGCACCTTTCAGTCTGGCGTCCTGCCTCAAGGATCCTGGACTCAGCCCTATTCCCCTTCTACCACTGCAGTGGTGAACTCAAAATCAACAGACACAAACCAGTTGTTGCAGAACATCTGCCAACACAGAAATCTCACAGCCTCCAGTGTAACCCTACCAAGGCACACTCCTAAGAGATATACTTATGCTAGAAAAGCATGGACTGCAGCACTGTAATTTACCAGAAGATAAACTCAATAATATACCCTGTATCTGTGGTAAGATTTTCAATCATTCCTAAAAAACCCAAGATAAACTTTCATAAAATGCTAATTAAACAGGTTTCCCTACGGAAGTGGCATGCAGCTGAAGTGTATTTGGAAGACACTCATTACATCTGGAAAAAGAATGTCCTTTTCCCAATACCTTTTTCTTCTCCCTATTTCAACAAGATCAACCTGCTTCTCAAGACCCAACCTTCAGAAACACTGCCATCTGATCCCAGCACTGCATAGAACCAGTGGGGTTCAGAATAGCCATTTCTAACTAACATGCCTATTCACATCAAGGTCAAAAATATTTTGGAAGTACAGTGTATAAATAGTTAGCAGTAACTATTTAAATCCTTAATCAAGCACTTGGTTTTGATCATTATTAGAATTTAAGTAACAGGATCAACTTGTGGTTTTGTTTTTACATCCTGATACAACAGCAAAATACCTGAACTCAGAAAAACTCTTCAAAAAGGTTTCTATTTCAATTAAAAACTTTTAATTGGAATAAAAATTATTTTTATTTAAAAGTTTTGTAACTTTTAAAGGCACCAGAAGGTCTGCATTAAACCTAGGTGCACTTCCACGTCCTAGCATCTCTTAAAAACTCTGGTATGATTTCACTACATGTATCATTTAATACTGATTATGGTGACTTACATATGAAAAACTCAGAAAGTTTCTGTATTGTTTTCTAAGGGAATCACACCCTTCCAGATGTATTTCAACAATAATTTCGCACGTCATACTTTAAATCTCAGTACCATAGGTTTAAGGTACCCACACTTCTATTATGATAATAGAAACTACATTAATATATTCATAGCTTTCAGCTTTCCTCTATGACTGTGTTGTGCTTGTAATTAAATTCTCTCTGGTGTGTTTAAACAGCAACATGACCTTCATGTTGGGCTACACATGCATCAGATGAAGAATACCTGATCTGAAAAGAGAGATCAGGAAAGCAAATGTAGCGCTGAATAGCTTAGTGGTTAAGATAGTCAAGCCTGTATTTAGGCAGGTCTGTCTTCCAATTAGGCTCATACATTAATTTAAATTAGCACCCGTCAGCAACACAACTCCATTAAATAATGCAGATGGGTAAAAAGTCTTATACTTAAAAAAGGAGAACACAAACGTGGCCATTACCTGCAACAGAATGCAACATCTAAAGAATATTATTATGCAACAAGGGTGAACCACTGGCACCCGCCAAGGTTTGCATTGGCACTGCCAACAAACTACAAAGCTTTCAGAGATAAGCTTGGCACTGGATATGAAAAAGGTTACGTTACAGCAGCTATGACTTACGTGAAGAATCTAAGGGCTAATGACGTAGCCTTTGAACTGTACTACAGCCATACAGAGTATGTCTCAGATTAACTGAAACTTGAAAATAACTTCAAAAAGCACCAGTCTCTCTAATTAAAGCATCCATTTTGTTATGAGGAACCTTCCTCAACAGTTTCTGTCTGGCACATAGGCCTAAAAAAACCCGAGAAAACAAAGTGCTTTCGGCAAAGAAAGTGGGTCACGAACAAGAGCCTACATCTAGTGAACATGCTGATCTGCTATGTATGCTCTTAACCTTGTTTACACAGCAGATTTATGTACCACTACAAGTATTAGCGTGCATACACACTTCAACCGAACTGCTTAGTCTGATACTTCAGAAGTCCTGAATAATTAAAAATATAAAAAAATTTAAAAATAATCTGAAGTACCGCACACTGTGTATTCACAAATTTCAGAATATTTAACTCTAAATTGCAGCTTTTACCATTAAATAAAAGCCACCTTAGCAACATGCAAGAACAACATGCAACTGCTTTAAAGTTAGAAACGCCACACACAGAAGACTTCCTACAGGAGGTTTCACTGACGTGCTATCAGCCAGTGTTCCATCAACTCTGGGACTACTAGGAGAGAAAAACTGCAGTCCAAACGAATACATTTTATCCCACGCTTTGGCTCCGATCACACGCTTTATTAAGAGCGGATACCCCTCCGAGTGACGTCACCCGCTCAGTCAGTCCCCATTCTCCACAGTGTATATTAGTTTTCCTCCTTGTCTC
>JANHGB010032600.1:0-23475 GCA_026283785.1 Coracopsis vasa | reverse complement strand
GTGCTGAGGCGCTGGCACAGGGTGCCCAGAGAAGCTGTGGCTGCCCCATCCCTGGCAGTGTTCAAGGTCAGGTTGAAAGGGACTTGGAGCAACCTGGTCTAGTGGAAGGTGTCCCTGCTTGTGGCAGGGGGTTGGAACTCGATGAGTTTTAAGGTCTCTTCCAATCCAAACCATTCTGTGATCCTATCCCCCAAGAGATTAATTCAAAACAGTTTGCCTACCTCTCTGAAAAAGACCTGCCAGAACTATCTGTTATAAAGATTGTGGATTTACTCTCAAACTGAAATGTAACTTAAAAAAAATTCTCAGTGTCTTAGGACATGGCCTGATATAATCTCTGGGAAAATTGCCTATCAATACACAAAAAGTATTCTTTTTACTCTGAAACACAAAATCCTTCTTTATTATGACACTACATTCTTGCCTGAGAGCATCTTATTTTTATTATTATTATTGCACCACATTTTCTGAAAACATGACTTTTTGGCAACAGCTCTACAGGATCTAGAATATGTTGATAAATATCAGTTAAAATGCTTTAGTGATTTTGCATGCAATCAGTGGGCATATTAATTGCTACCACCAACAGGCTCATTAGTAGGCTTTGGCTCACTATACTTATAATTTAATCCATCATTGTTTTGTTGAATGATTTAATTCTCTCCATCTGAAGGACTGTGATTTATTTCCTTCTATCAGCAAACACAAAAAATAAATGTTTCAAGCTACAAGCTGTGGTTGACTTCAAACATATTGTCCTCCAAAAGCCTTTTCTCCATACGTGTAGAGTGGAAACAACCTCACATAAGGCAACATATACATGAGCTTCAAGCTAACTATAAGTGAGATTGCCTACTCAGCTTTCTGGACTTACCTGTAAAGTCTAAGGCAAATACTTTGCTCTATTGAAATGATAAGTGTTCTATCAGAACTGAGAAGCTGCTAAACATGTCACATAGGCAGAACTCTTTCCTGAGAAATGCTGGTATTCCTGATCCTCACATAACTTGCACTGGGGTACTCATGCACTTGAAGCTATGCATTTCATGCAACCAGTCTGTAGTTTGATTTGCTTACCTGCAGATCCTTTGGTATCAGAAGTCACAGGCTCTCAGAACACCTCAGGAGCTTGCCTGTATTACACTGAAATGAATAAATTGGCTGTTAAAACTGGGCTGCTGTGTTAACAGCTTCTACAATCTATATCAGTATTATGAATAATGAAATAAGACAGTGACGATGACAACGCATTATTGAAGAGCTGTTAAGTGCTGCACTATGATTTCATTTTAATGCTGCTCCTGGATGAGAGAGCTTGAATGCCTGTGCATGAAGAGGAGGAGAGAGAGGAGGAAAGCTGCTTAATATTCTTCTTGTCAACCTATATTGTGGATTTATCCACTCGTTTAATATAGAGCATGTTATTTCCAGAAGGACTGGACATTTTGGGGGGCATTATGCTGCTCTTAATTTTTGTGCACTCAGAGGTCTTGTGGGGCTACACAACTAGATGCCAACAGTGAAGAACAACAGAAAAAGTCCTGCATTACCCAGACCCAGTCTGTAATCCTGCAAACCAAGGCTGTCCATCACCATGGTTGACACAGGAGAGGTGCTAAACAGCAGGAGAGGGTAGGGATAAGAATAGGCAGCATCCTGGCTTAAACCAGGATGAGACTATAACCCAGAAGAGACTATAATGGGTGTAAAGTATCTTCCAACCTTTCCCTAAGATAAGAAGAAAGTTAGGAAATAAATGTACTTCAAATCCAACACCTGAGGCTTCTGTACAGAAAACCACTGTCCCTATTACTGACCTTAGTGGGAGTACTGCAAAATAAGGTAACACTGCAGGAATAAAAGGTGGAAGTGTTTGGCCTCAGTGTTTTATAGAAGCTGAATAAACCTATTGCTAGAAATCCAGAGTATCTGGAGGTTGAAGTGGAAGAAGATATTACATCCTTATACGATATTGCTCATGCTCAAGCACAGCATGGGCACAGGTGCAGGGAAAGAGATTTATTCCATCAATGACAGTGGAACCACTTCTGTAACCAAAGACACTGGGGAATGAAATCACCTTTATTGCTCATCAATGGCAAAAAAACATCGGTTTGCTTCCTGCCTATAAAGCTGTTCACCTTTGATGTTGCAGTAAGTGACCAATAAATCACAAGGTAAATGCAATATCCTCCTACATTTTTAATATTTCTTCATTCCCTGCATGAATGAAAAAAACCCCAACAGCTCTCTGGAGTTTACCAGTTGGAAGTGCTGCAATATTGATTTCACTGAAGGTCACAGATACTGTTTGTGGCTTTTTATAGCTACTCCCCAAACAAGATATAGGACCAAAGCAGCACCTGCTGAGAACCTCAGACCAGAAAAGAAATATTAGGAAGTAGTAAAATTGAAGCAAAATAGATGGGATTCAAAACTTCCTACAACACAGGGAGAAGTGAAAAAGGTATAGTAAGAAATCACTGAGGACTTCATAGCTGCTTCTCCATCATCCTCAGAGTGAATCCTCTATTCAACTGCATTCCAGACTGTTGGCCTCAAAACTGCTATTCATTGATCTGACTGTTTAAATTTCCTTACCTTGTGACAGCCAAATTTCACCAAATAATGTTGAGTCTTAGTTAGAAACAAACCTCTTCCTTCCAAATGAAAATGTGGAAGGTAGCAGTTGTGCACAATGGGGAGAAATAAGTGGAGAATTCATCGCTATCCAGAGCAAAAAAAGCAAGGACTTCAGTAATCTAACACTTACAAATGTATCTCATGCAGTAAAGTGAAAGAGTTCTATTATCTGAGGGTTTGTCTTCCAAATTCATAAATGAGACAGGTAGGGACCTCTCAACTTACCTGCTGGCACTTGAATTGGATTCTCTAAGCTGTCAGGTGTCTGTGCCTGCTAAAGAGATGAAACATGTCATCAGCAGCTTTGATAATAACATTCTCTATTTCTTTTTCTTTCTTTTCCACAGCTCCATTCAACCCTCCCAATGATGCTGACAGCATGGTCAAATTTGATGCCTTTGGAGATGGTATTGGGAGATACAACGTGTTCAATTTCCAGTACACTGGAGGCAGATACTCTTATGTGAAGGTTGGTCACTGGGCAGAAACTTTGTCACTTGAGGTGGACAATATCCACTGGTCCAGGAGCTCTGTCCCTGTCTCCCAGTGCAGTGACCCCTGTGCTCCAAACGAGATGAAGAATATGCAACCAGGAGATGTCTGCTGCTGGATTTGTATTCCCTGTGAAACCTATGAGTACCTGGCTGATGAATTCACTTGTGCAGACTGTGGGCCTGGAAAATGGCCCACAGCTGACCTGACTGGCTGTTACGACCTACCGGAAGACTACATCAAGTGGGAAGATGCTTGGGCAATAGGTCCTGTGACAATTGCATGTCTGGGCTTTATTTGTACTTTTATGGTCATTGCAGTGTTCATCAAGCACAACAATACCCCCCTGGTCAAAGCCTCTGGCCGTGAACTGTGCTACATATTGCTCTTTGGGGTCTTCTTGTCTTACAGCATGACTTTCTTCTTCATAGCCAAGCCTTCTCCAGCTATCTGCACCCTGCGTCGTTTGGGGCTAGGAAGTTCTTTTGCTGTCTGCTACTCTGCCCTTCTGACAAAGACGAACTGCATAGCCAGAATATTTGATGGTGTAAAGAACGGTGCTCAAAGGCCTAAATTCATCAGCCCCAGCTCCCAGGTCTTCATCTGCCTGAGTCTCATTTTGGTACAGATTGTGGTAGTGTCCGTGTGGCTTATCTTGGAGGCTCCTGGCACCAGGCGGTACACTCTTCCTGAGAAGAGAGAGACTGTCATATTGAAATGCAATGTCAGAGATTCCAGTATGTTAATCTCCTTAACATATGATGTAATCCTCGTAGTCTTATGCACGGTATATGCTTTCAAAACAAGGAAATGTCCAGAGAACTTCAACGAAGCCAAGTTTATCGGTTTCACAATGTACACAACCTGCATCATTTGGCTGGCTTTTCTCCCCATATTTTATGTGACATCCAGTGACTACAGAGTAAGTCTTTGGATCTCTGTTTCCATAAATCATGTGTAGCACTTAAGAGGATTGTGTTGGCATTCACTAAAAGCTTCTTTTGTTTCTTTTTTCTCCTGGATCCCTTGCAAACAAGGCATGCTAATGTCCACCTGAGGCTATTACCAAGTTCTAGTTTATTTCTAAGATGGTCTCATTTCAAACTGAGCATGTACAGTTAGAGGTGGAAGGGATTAGTGCTATCAGTCTGATTGTGACAGAGGTATAGAGTATGGATTAAGTATTCATATTGGTACATCAGTATGTGAAGTCATGGTCCTAACAAAAAAAACTAGTAGATCATGAGCTAGAACGAGTCACAATGAGTTATTTGGTAGAGACGGGCTTTAAATTAAAAGCTGAACTAGTTTCCTTCTGCAAAAGAATCTGCCACTCACACATGATATTTTCTTCCAAATAAAAAAAGAATTTCAAAATTTCCTATTAAACAGGGTTGGTTAAAAAATAAAAATCCAACAAATGCTATGTTTTAATATAGAAATTTTTATTCTTTCTATACTTTGTAGGGGATAAAACACACACCTCACTGAGCAGAAAATATGGGTCACCTTCACCAACCAACTTAAAAAACATTAAATTGTTTAAATTGTCACATAATGTTGCAAAGATTCAAGTTCAAAAAACCAATATTTTTTGACAGAAGGAAATTGTCTCAGAAAAAGATTCAGATCAGCTCCACTGGAAGTCTCACAGTTATTATCCAGTGAGAAGAGACTGCTGGACTTGGTCCTTACAGCAGTTTGCAGTGAATTAATTCAACTTATCGCCCAGAAGAAAGGTAGATTAGTTTAGGGTCGTATTAGTACCAGTAGTATGTACATGAAGTAGCACGTAAAACTGTGGAGCTAATAATGTCTCTTAACATACTTTTGGCATGACAATCCTGGAACAGTGTGTTTAGTACTATTTTTCTCAGCTTAGGAAAGGTACTGAGAACCTGGAGAAAACAAGGATAGATAACAAACGACACAGTAAGCCACGCAAAGTGACAGTAAAAGAGCTAAATATATTCAGTCTAGACAAGAGTAAACCCAGGGAGACGTGATCACAGACTATAAATAATTTCAAGGCAAGAAAAAGAGAGAAAGGGATTATTCAGTCTCAGGAGAAGTTAGAATGGCGAGCAATGGATTGAAGCTAATGAAGGAAAAGTTTAAGGAAGGCACTGGGGAACAGCTCTGGACACCCGAAGTAATCAGGAAGGTGGACATGGAGAGTAATATCAATGCAGACAGTCACATGAGTGGGCAGCATAGACATTAATGCTCAAGAGGAACATGACTTGACTCCTCAAACAACATTTAGAGCCTTATCTCTTGAGTGGGGTTTTCAAGACTGGTTGGGGTTAAACCACAACAGTCCTTGGTGTCACCCAGCATGGGGCACAAAGGTAAGTGAGATGAATACAGACCTGACCAGAGCATGTAAAACCAAATCTGCTATAAGAGATTAACCCCAGCTGGCACTGAAGTACCACACAGCTGCTTGATCACTCCCCCCACTGGGATGGGGATGACAAGCAGAAAAAGGTAAAAGCTTATCCTGAGATAAGAAGAGTTTAATAATTGAGAGAAAGTAAAATACAGTAATAATTGTAATGAAAAGGGAGATAACAAAAAGAGAAAGAGACACAAAACTCAAGAAAAACACAACTGATTCACAATGTGATCGCTCACCACACACTGACTGATGCCCAGCCAGTTACCAAGCAGCAGTCGGCCCCCTCCCCAGCCAACTCTCCCTGGTTTATAAACAGAGAATGACATCATATGGTGTGGAATATCCCTTTGGCCTGGGTCAGCTGTCCTGGCCGTGTCCCCTCCCAGCCCACAGCCTCCTTGCTGGCAGGGCATGAGAAAAGTCTTTGACTTAGTGTAAGCAACAACTAAAACATTGGTGCATTATCAACATTATTCTCACATTAAATCCAAACCACAGAACCATACCAGCTACTATAAAGAAAATTAACTTCATCCCAGACAAAACAGGACACTTCATCAGTTCCTCAATTTCCTATTTTAGGAAGTTGACCTCACTGTGCTCCTGCATTGCCTCTGCAGTGCTGTGTTGTCCCTCCCTTAGGTATCAGGATGGTTGAACTGCCCCAAGAAGATGAGGGCCTCCAAACATGAGACTTCTTCCAGTTGTCTGAAAAATGCCTCTTCTATTTCTTCCTGATCATATAGTCCGCAGCAGACACCCACTACAGTGTTGTTCACTTAGATTTGCCCTCTAATCCTAACCATCAGCTGGCTCAAGACCCATGGATGACCAGAGCTACATTCACTGCACTACTCTCCCACACAGAGTGCAGCTCCCTCTCCTGTTAGGGGATTGCACCTTATGTGCAGTACCAAGGTACTGACCTATGCTATCATTGCAGCTCTGTAAGTAAAACAGGAGCCATCTGCCTGCTGCCACAAGTCACACACTTCCAGCCTTCATCACTGTGGGACTCTCCATTTCCAAGCTCAACAAATAGGCTGCTAGCTCTTCTCTAGTACAGACCAGGCTCTTGTACCTGCAGAGTGCCAAAGAAGATCCATTCCGCCTCTTTCTCATCGTGTCTGATGCTTCAAAATCTATTGACCTCTTCCCATAGCTCCTTAACTTGGCAACAGAAATCCTCCACATCTCCTGCAAAAACAAGTCCCCCAGTCTCCCTTAGGCATTCCTGCAAGCCCAGAGATGCAGAGCTGCATCCTCCCTCAAGAGTTTAGTCTGATAAGTCTTATATGCCAGGGATAGTTGCCACTGCTGGCACTGGGGACCATGCCCTGTGACATCGCCCTTGCTCTGCACACAAACACAGCCTTCAGCAAAGCTTATAGCCCTCTTCTGTACACATTTCTTCATGCTGCTCAACTATTAGATGCCCAGCAGCTGCAGCAAGAATGGCCAATCTTACCTTATCAAGAGTCAGCTCACACAACAGCTCCAAGCTGGTCAAAGACAGCTGACAGAGCTCCTTAGGAGCTGGAGGAGGTTGCTAAAAGTCACAACCCCCTGCAGCAATCCTCTCCCAGCAGTAGTAAGGCATCCTGATGTTCCTTGAAGTGTTCCCAGGACTCCTGCAGTGGTCCCAGAGGGTCTAGAGGAGCCCAAAGCACAGGCCAGAAATTGCTCTGCAAACTGTTGCATTTGGTGATTGACTCTTAGCTGCATGACAAAAAGTGAAGGAGGGCTCATGGAAGAGATAGGTTTCTCTGATGCCATTGACTTTCATGCGGAGATTCACACTGGTTTCAGAATCAAAGACACGATGAACCTGATATGATTAAATAAGCATGCATGACATAAATTCACAGCAGCCCAAATATCTAGCATGTTTCAGGGAATTTTCAACCTGACCACCTTAGACAAAATCTAAGTCGATGTGTCGGTGAGGCCAGGTTACACATTGAACCACTGAAGTGACCTGGGTTGAAATGAACTCTGTGGGATGGGGCTATTTTTAACCCAAATCATTTCATTGATTGAGTGTATAATTATGTCAGCACAGCTGAGCTGCTGCATGCAGCACATACCCCAACAGAGTAGAGTGGAGAGGAAGGCTTTGTTGATGAAGAGAACCTACGTAGAAACTACTACCTTCATTTATTCTTGCTTTGTAAGAAAACTCCCAGTCTTCTTGTACCTGTAGAGTGCCCAGGTCAATACCTACCACAAACTGCTGCAGAGCCCTGTGGGCAAAATGCAGAGGAGTGATGGAGAACATGCAGCTGGAAGCATAAGGTGTTCCTTTCTTGTGTTTTCCCTGTAGGGTTTTCCATGTTCATTCACCCTGTGAAACCTGAGTACCTTTTCATAGTGCTTGTCACATCTACCTTGCATAAAGAGTGATTATTATATGGCCACATTAATTACACTCACTGCTGACAAAGCACTTGATGCTCAGTATATATATATAAACCAACAAAGTCTATTTCCTACTCTATTTTTCATTTCACACAGTTACTTCTGACAAGGAGATAGGAGAAGCATTCCCATGGAAGAAGGATAATCTCCAAGGACTGCAGGATTGTAACTAAGGAAAAATGAGCCGTGGATGTATAATCATTCACATCAAGCCATAGAGTTTAAAAGCAGTTTAATTCAACATCTTAATTAAGGAATCTGCTTGGAAGAAAAGAATATAAACCAAAAACGAGGCAGTAAACGAGCATCTAGTTATACCATTGAATAGTAAGGAAGAAAGATAGTGCTAGCAAAGTTACTAACAAATGCCCCATGGCAACTACTCTAAAAGCCCTGTAGCCTTAGAAACAATTCATTTCTGAGCCCAAAAAACATCTGTTAAAAGTCAGGGCATCTTTCAGACCCAGTCTGACAAATGTCAGCAGCTCTTACTCCAAATCACACCTATATTCCTGCAAAGAATTGTTCAAGTTCTCTGATTAGGATTGAGGATGGAGACTAAACTTGTTTTCAAACAGATGCTTTGCATGGGACATCAAATATAAACCCACATAAAACACTGTATGTGCAAGCTGGTTTCCACTGCAGCCAGAATGTCTTTGCTCAGATAGGCGCTACAGAGGATTTCTTGATCAATTTAGAAATCAAGGACATGAGACATGAGAGAAAGAGAGCAGAACGATCCTTTCTGTACTAAAATGAGGGAGAACGCAGTCAATCTCGCATTGCTATGCAGAGACCTGAGCACCATCAGCACCATGCACCTCACTCATATGATCCTAGGGTTGCAGAAGATAAGGATGAGCCAGATGTTCAGACTAGCCTGTCCCAGTGCAAATCCCCAGGGCTGTGTTTCCTACTGTTGTATGATAATGCTTCTAATGTTCTGCATTCCAGAGCTCTCCATACTGAAACACAGCGCTTTGCGCCCACTCTCTCCTAGGTGCAAACCACCACCATGTGCATCTCTGTGAGTCTGAGCGGCTTTGTTGTGCTGGGCTGCTTGTTCGCGCCCAAGGTGCACATCATCCTCTTCCAGCCCCAGAAGAACGTGGTCACTCACAGGCTCCATCTCAACAGGTTCAGTGTCAGTGGGACCGGGACCACTTACTCTCAGTGTAAGTAACCTTTCTATAAGGATGTGGGTTTGGATAAAGACAAGGTGGGTTTATTACCAGTCACAGAAAGACCTTTATAGGCTGGACTATGCATCCTGCGGAAGCATCACTCCGTTTGTGTCTGGAGAGAAAAACCCATCTCTGCCCTATGGGAATCTGCTCAGAGCCTGCCCTGAAGCTCACTGAAGTCAGGAGGAAGCTTTCAGCGGGCTCTGACTCCAGCCTGCACAGAGCAGGCTGCCTGTAGCTCACTGTCACTCACAGCAGAGACAGGAACAGATTGCCCTGGAGTATTCCTGTCAAAGTGACACGCTGGCAGGACCTGGGTCACAACGGAGCATGCTCTCAATGGCTCTTATCGCCTGCATTATAAGGAAAGGCTCCAAGCCTGCAGCAAACGCATACAAGGAATGTCATAAACTGTATCTGTATGCAGAATGTGAGCAATACCTTTTGTAAGTGCCACAGCCATGAGAAGCAATCGGTGCTCTATTGCAAGAATAGCTCATCTGCTCTGCTCCCTCCTTTCCTTCATCTTCAGCCTCTTCATCCCAAGCAGATTCACATCTGTGATTCTGTTTTGAGGCTGTTGTTCCTCTTCTGGGTGAGATGCTCAGAGATTTCTTTGGATAAAAAAAAGAAATAGGTTACCTGTATGTTTGTTGCTCTTTTTCCTTGTCAAGCTTAACTAGTCAAGGATGGGAGCACACAGCACCTTGTTCACAGAGCTCTGTGGACAGCATGTTTGACCTGGAAAAGCTAATTGAAAAAGCACACTACAACTATAACGAGGCAAGGACTAAGAAACAGAGGAAAGGGGGGACACAGAGCAAGGCTTGCCAGCGAGTTCACACCGACCTGGCCTCAGGTTTTTGAGTATCAAAACCTGCATTTTAAAATTGGCTGGAAACCTTTGGCACTTCAGATTTCAGACAGAACATGGAAGGAACTTGGGACCCTGCTGTGTATCGCATTGTCAGGGATAAGGAGGTAGAGGGATCCCAGCTACCTCTGGCTCTCCCACTCCAAACTATATTGCGTATGAATGTCCAGGGTCCCTTAACAACAGAGCAGCCATGTGTCTCTAAACGTTCTCCATTTCACCAGTCAGGACAGCATCCATCTCTGACACCAGAAACTGAAATCTCCTTGATATTTTGGGAAACTTAAACCAAGAGAGATCAGATGGCACTAAGTGCCCAGAGTGCTGAGCACCCCCAAAAGACTGATGGATTCCCAATAGCCTTTAGAAGTTTGGTCCCTTGACAAAACAGTAAATCCCATGAGGTTATTTTCATCCCAAATGAATTTTGTACAAATGGTCTTTTTAAGGTTTTTGTGTTCTCTCATAATATGGAATAAGCTCAGCCAGAAACAATTTTTATCACAGATACTTTTATACAGGATTACATTTTGGAATTAGGGGTTTTTTATTATAATGGCTGGATAATACATGTATGTGTGTACACGCATGCATCCAACTGAAAGACAACTTGCGTGCACGTTTTTACATTAAAAGCCTGCTTTTTCAGGTTTATGAATAGCTTTAAGACATTAAAGAAGGCATAAAAATCCGGGCTTACAATCTTTTGCTACTTCATTGTTTAGAAAGGTGGCTGCAGTCTTTTACTGCTTGCACCTAGCTGCATAAGGGCTGCTCATCTTTCTTGGTCTTTCTGGACCATGGCAAGACATGGACTTGGAAGTAGGACTAATAGGTCCACCACTTCCAGTGGAAAAAGCCATGTAGTTGCCATATGGGATGATTATTTGGGAAAATAACACTGAGAATTCACTGTCTAGCAGAGTGCAAATATTTTTAAGAAGGAAAATTTTCCCTAACTCCATTCCATCTATTTGTAAATTATTTAAAATAAATTTTCTTTTTCTTTCTTTTTCTTAGAGGTTTAATCATTTATAAACCTCCAAAAAATGGTTGTCATCCATATTGATTCTAATCTGTGCCTTAAATATTCTTCTCCTCAGTCCTGGGGCTGTCAGCTTGGTTTTATTTTGGTCTTGGTGTTTTCATCATTCAGAAACTGCTTAATATGAAACTGATCAAAATTAGCTTCAGGGCATTCTGGTAACAGCAACATCCATAAAGCTAACTTTTGTTCATGATCACAGAAGACAGGAGTACCCAATTTGCTTGAATGGGCAGTGTGTTTCTTATCCCCCACGGATTCCCATCTCCATTGCATCTCAGGGCTGTCATTACCTCTTCACTCCATTAGTCATTAATGCCACGAGCATAGTGGGTTCATGGACAGCAAGTGACTCACAGGCAGTTTTTAACACAGTTCCTTGAACAGTGAAAACTGGTCAAACACTATGAGAAAAGGTAAGTGACACTCATGATGCTCTTGAGTAGGATTAAGTGTTAGCTCTAAGTGTGTATCACAACTACATCCTTAAACTGAGCAGTGCTTAGGGGAGCCTGAGTCAGTGGTCAGCCATATAAGCTGCAGTGTGGTAATGGTCATGAGAGCTAAACTGAGCACGTCATGTAGTCATTTGAATACAGCTCCTCTTCTTTGCTATGTGCTCTGTAGGAGCATGTAGTGAGGTGAATACTTGACTGCTAAGTGAGGAAGTGGTTTAGAGGCACTGAGCTTTGATCATTTTGACAGCTGAAGTGTAGACTACAAAGGAATACAAATTTAAGCTGAGGAGAGGCAGAATATACGTGTACCTGGGTATATGACATGGTTTGAAATGTATACATCCATACACATTCATTTGAATCTGAAAATTCATGTTTGGCAGAGTGCTGCATGAGTTCTACTTCCCCTGCAGAGTTTCCCCCATTGGGATGCTCCCCAGTTTTCCTGTGGCCTGTTTTATGGGCTTGGCAGAGGTATTTCCATAAGGTAGTAGGTCAGCACTCATAAACTTCCCAGAGAGCTCAGTACTGATTTAAGCACATACATGATTCAGGCTGAGTTTTACCACCAAAAGATGTCATCCATCCAAGCTAAATCCACATGGAGAGCTGCACACAGATTTGAGCTCCTCCAGGGGTCAGAAAAAGAACAGAATCATCTGTTACAGTCAGAATGGTAAATTTTGTCTCTCAAGATTCATTTCCCCAGCCCTTGTTCCAAACAAGCCCTGATATATGGCTTTTATACATGATTAACTCACAGTTGTTGGACTGTGAGCCCAAGTAGAGAAGTGACACACAGACAGTGTGGGTTTGAATCTGCCTGTTCCTGACTATGTAGGCATGATGCAAGGTGCCCATGGCAATGCTGGGTTGTTGCATTTTACCTCTGGTTCTTTGCTTTGGATTGTCTAATCAAACTGAGGAATAGCCAGGAAAGAAGAGATCAGAAGAATGAATTCCTGCCAAATCAAGACTTCTGGTCATGTCACACATTTGTCGTTGGCCTCAACGCAAGGCAAAATGGACATGAAGTGTCTCTAGCAGATACAGCAATATTTCAGGAAACCCCTTGGCTGTTGCTATAAGACACAATATGAAACTCAGAACCCTGCGGGGCCAGCAATTAACACTGCTGAGGTTTGTGAGGAAAAACACAATCATGGGTTGCCCAGGGAAGTTGTGAATGCTCCATCCTTGGCGGTGTTCAAGGCCAGGTTGGACACAGTGGCATGGTTTAGTGTGAGGTGTCCCTGCCCATGGCTGGGGGGTTGGAACTTGATGACCTTAAGGTCCTTTCCAACCCTGACTATTCTATGATTCTATGATTTGTACTGTCTCAGAGAGAGCTGGACACTCAGTGTGAACATTTTACTCCACACAGCAGAGTTAACTGCCTCTCTGCACTACAAGAGAGGTGCGTGCTGTGAAGGAAGGCTGGCAACTCAAAAGCCAAGGCCACTCGTTCCTCCCTTATCACCATACTTCTCTGTCCAACTTGAACACCCTCCTGATCCAGTTTATGGCAGTATTTGAGCTATTCATGCTTTTCAACGTGTTGAACTTCAGAAAAACCCTGAAGCTAAAAAAAATTGTGGGTGGGTGACTGATGTTCACAGAAACAAAATGCTTTTGCCTGTAGTCACCCTGCAGCAGAACAGGGATTTGAATCAGGTTTCCTAAGCAGCACTGATTTTTCTATTTGTCAACAATAAGTAGAAATCAAACTATGAACAATAATAAAAATTATATAATATGGCACTTGCCAATGCATTGCCATATTATAGCCAATTAAAAATTGAATACAAAATCTGATAGATCATTTCCACAGAATGTGACCTTTTACCTACAAGGACTGCTTTCAGGTATGTGACTCACAATACATAGCCAGGTTGTGAGAGATCAATCTATATCAACCTAATACAGAGCAGGGGCTCATTCTTAGCTCTTCTATTATCAGGAATATATCCTGCCCTATGAGTAGTAGTTAGTCCAATAGGTGCCTCTATATTTCTTTTGTTAAAGCAGTTCTGTTTTCCATTAAATATTTATTCAGTCAACAAAAGAATTAGAAATAGTTGCTGATTTGAAGAAATAATGCTTTGTTCTAAAAATGATGCTGAGCATCTTTAAAGAACCAGTCTGCAACTAAGAGCGTAGCCACATTTGGAAGACTGAGCATGCCCTTGTCAGCTGCATAAATTGCTTTTTACACTGGATGATTGAGTTTACCAAGTCAGTGCTTGCTGGGTGTTTTCTTTGATGAAGGCATCACATTTCTCTGGGTCACTGTTATCATTAACCTAATGTATCTTTCAAAAACCAGCTTTATGGAGCCATGAGCAGAGATGTCACAGAGTATCTGAAAACACATTCTTGATGTCTAGTGGATAATTTTAACAAAGATGGACAAACCAGCTCGCTTTTTAAATTAAAGTCCACAAGGCTCTAGCGGTACGGTAATATATCCTTCAGTCAAAATACAAATACATTTAGGAACAGATTCTGATACTCTGATTCAATTGCTGTATCCCTGAAGCCGAGATAACCTGTGGTATAAAACATTAGGCAATGTAGACAAGGATATCAGAATCCAGGCCTCACATCTGGATGTGCATTGAATCCTGATCCAGAGATCCTAAAAATGGAGGGTACTGTGGCCAGAAAATATTCTGGGACTAGGTGAGAAATAATCTTGCTTTCAAATCCAGTTATTCAAAAACCTCTTCACTTCATCTAACACGTACTTATAATTCTTCTATTTTAAATTAAAAATTACATTAACACAGATTCCTAATATGTAGAGGTGGATCGTCTCCTGCATTTTAAAATGCATATATTTTATTTCAGGAATGTCCACTGCAGCTATAGGAAAACTCAAAGGATCAGACCTTAGCATTTGTTGTTAATAAAACACAAAAAATCCAGAAGTTCACCTTATTCTACAGGGATACCTCAGCACCGCTCTAGCTATATTAGTGCACACTACCATGCAAAGTGCTACAAAGCGAGACCCAGTGGTGCAGTATCATCAAACGAAAACTCATATATTCTATTCAGATACTTCTTGGAGAAGCTTAGTCACCCAAAGGGCTCTCAATGGTCAGCAAAGGGAAATCAGGTTCCTCCAGAGGATGCTGAACTGTCTTATACCTCCAGCAGGACACTGTCGTCTTGGTTAAATTGGGTGAGATGCTCCAAAGCAACATAAATTCTTACCCTATATCTTGCAATTTATTGCTGTCCTGAAGTTAGCTGATTTTCCCCTCTCTTTCTCTTTCAGCATCTGCTAGTATGTACGTACCGACCGTCTGCAATGGAAGGGAAGTCCTGGACTCCACCACTTCATCTCTGTGATTGTGACTTGCGGTTCAGTTCTTGAGGTTTTAGACTGTTAGGCAAAATTTTGCACATGTTGTGCACTTTGGAAAACACCAGAAAACAGAAGAAATCAAAACAAAATTAGTACCTTTTTTTAGAAACAGTGTAATAAATTATTTTTGAGGATTGTACAGTATATAGTGATGTTCTGGAACTTTTTAGACTGATTTTAGCCTTTCTGTTGTTAACGGTTGTAAGGGACATGTAAATAACCATGGTTCACAATGTGCATAGTCCTACAGTAAGGCAGTGATTTGTTGCAAGCACAGTTGCAATGTTAGGTGACTTCTTTCCTACGAAATTTTTTTGTAGCTCCTTGTTGTAATTAACTTAGACTGCATTTCTATGTTGTATATTACAGTTACCTTACGTGTAACAGATTGGTTTTCTCAGCACAAAACAGCAGTATTAATGTAAAGGCACCAATAATAAAAAGATAAAAGTTTTTCAGCATGGTTTCATTTTTGTTTCTTCCTCCCTCAAGGTTAGAGCCTTTCTGTAGACACCAGGACAGGAAAAAGAGACAAAACATATGCAGTACTAGCACGGGTACACACGTCTGTGTATGTGTCCATGCCTGTGTTACTAAATCCGTATCACATCTGTTCTTACAATGAATGCTTTGTCAGGGTATAAATTCCCTCTCCTTAAGAAAAATGCACACTATTAAAGCACCTTAAGTGTTCATTTTGTTATTAAAATGTGGGGTAATTTTCAGAAGTGAAAATGTCTAATTGCATCTCAGTGAGATACTGGCAAAACGGTTTTGATCGCTGTTTCACTGATTTGTCATGACTTAATGCTGTCATGCACACGATAGATTGGTATCATATAAAAACCAAAGAGGTTTTAGATTAGGTTAGCAAAGTGATGGAAAAAAATCTGTCAGAAAATTACCTGAGACTGTTTTATACCTCCAGCCAAAACAAAGCTGGTTCAGTTTGTCTGCATCAACAACGCTGCGAAAGGTAATTGGGGCAGTGCAGAAACAGAGACCAAAAGTCGAAAGGAAAAGAAATCCAGGAGGCATTTACACACATCTCTGGGGTGACCTTTGCATTCAAACCAAAAGATTCAAGACACACATACCAGCTACTTAGACAACTGCAAAATACCTTTAAAGACTGACTTTTATAACTGCATTCTTACAGCTGCCCTCACTCTACTGAAACAATCTGAAATCATCCCTTCTGCTGGGTCCAGAAAGTCATTAAGGGAACAAACACACCTTTGATTAATGTGTTTGGGCATATTTACCTAAGGGCTTGTTCTGGTTGATCTCATTTCAGCTGAGGTCAATAGCAAAATTCTCATTGCCTTCAAAGGCAACACCACTGGGGCCTGAAAGGCAGACACTGCAGGTACATCCATACATACTGTTGGATGTACAAGTTCTCTGGAGCCCGGTTCTCTTGCACTTGCAGATGTTTCTGCATGTTTCTGGAAAGGTGCAAGTCCTTAGAGCTGAACTGGCAAGGGAAGTAGCTGTGACTCTGAATGCAAAACTCAAAGGTGTGGGTTCTTAAGATTCCTGCTCACAGATAGATGTCTAATTTTTCTGGACACCCATAGGTCCACCAGCAAAGATCTCTTGATGTCAACACTTCTGTGACTGGCTACACAGGCAGCCATTTGAGCGTCTGCATCATGGAGCTGTCTAGTACAGAAATCCCTCTGACTTTCCCCAAAATAGACATTGCTCAGCCCATATTACATGCAGGGCTCTGCTGGTTTCTCTCCACAAGGAGAGCGCCTCATGTTTCAGGCTTGTTCCCACCTTGGCACAGGGCACAAGGGTCAAGTTTTGTCAGGTTGGGAGTCTTGCTGTCTGAATTAAGACCCCTTAAATCTCAGATTGGGCAGCTACAGTCATTTGAATTTGGTGTGCTCTTTTGTGGATTAAGAGGCTGTTCACTGTATGGCAAAAGGTCAGGATAGCTGACCATAATGCTGATGTCCCTACATCATTCACATGATCTTTACGGAGCTCTTAAAAATGCCTAAGGTTATGGGAATTTCTTCTCAATTTTTATGGAAAACAACAATCAGGGTCAAATCCACCTCACTTAACAGTCATTGTCTACAGTAGAAATAGCTACATATGAGATTGTCAACTCCTTCTCCCTTTGTACCCAGTGGAGGGAAGTGGCTGATCTCAGACTGCTACTTTAGGCTGAGATGAATCTCTCCAAATAAAGGCCAGCACAGCTTGCTCAGATCACAAAGTTTGCACTGAAAATAAAGGCATTGTGTCAGATGAATTCCAACCTTAGAATCTAAATGGGCACCACTGAGGCTAATTTATAGAGGTGAGGATGTTACTGTCCTGGAGTTTTCATTCAATTCAATGGCACTATTGAGAAAATGACCCGACTTCTGTGTCTGAGCAGGTGTTAAGAATACTTGGGTGGTTTGGAAGCCACTTACATGTGGGTTTTGCATACAAAAAAAGCCCTCTCACAACACCAAAACCCAGGTGGAGCTCTGGAGTTCCAGCCCAATCGAATGTTCCCGACATTCTTACACTTCCTTTGGTTTTGTCTTGAAAGCTTTTCACTTCTTTCCATTGGATGTCCAGGGATGCACAGTATCTGGTATTGCATGATGATCCAAGCAATCCAGTTTCAAAACACAGCAAAACAAAACCCCAAAATGTCAAGGTCTGGCAGAGGCTTTGCACACCATACCAGTGTGTATATTTTACTGTTGTCTCACATCATCATTTTAGTTTCTCTATTTAAAACCATTTCAAAGTTTTGTTCCCATTTGTGCAAAACTTGGCTCTTTTAGTCTCTTTATTGCTCTCATCATATATAAAGACTTAAGTAATTCACCCCAAAGCACAACGGGTCTTGCCAGGGCTCCTTGCATGGTGGAGGGGAGCCCCAAGTACCGTGTCTGTAAGGATGAAGCAGAGTCATCACACTGCTCTGCGCCCTGCATGCAGTGAGCCAGGGGGAAATGCTGGGATGAGAGCAAGGTGTAACCCAGCTTCTGCAGTGCCTCAGTTCAGTTTTTCATTCAGAAGCCATACAGAGTACCTCAGCTCTCTGATACAAATCAAGAGTGAAGAAAGGTTTGTGAAGAACTGATCACATTTTATTTATTGGCTGAGCAGAAAAATAAGACACAAAGAAATCACTGCAGGTCAATCTGCAGTAAACAAGCTTTGGGTTTTTTTTGTCTTTGCTCTTGATTTGCTTCTTTTCTTCTTGTAGGAGATGTGTTTCAAGTCTAGAGTGAAATTTGAAATGGGAACCAAAATCTACTGTGGTAAAAGAAAACGTTTTATTTTGTTTTCAGGTCATTGTTTTTCCTGAATTAATTGAACAAAACTGGTTCCAGTCACAGCCCAAAAAATTCAAAAAGGAATTTTCTTTTCAAATTGAAAAGTTATCAAAACCTAATAAAAAACCCATCATGTTCTACCTGAACAAAACAAATCCCCAAAATCAGCATAAAATGTCCAAAATACCCTGGCTCAGATAAGCTCAGCTCCGGTGAAAGAGGTTTCCACCGCAATCCTTCACCCAGTTTGTACACTTAGACTAAGGGAGACCAAAACCAAACCCTTAGCTCATCACCAAACACAGTCTGATGTCCATGATGTCACTGCCTACTCATTAGTGCTTGCAGTCTGCAAGATGAAGGCAGAAGCTGTTTATCCAGAGCAAACATCCTCAGCAACACAGACAAAGCTGAGATTTGTCACTACAAGAAGGAAAGAGGCCAAGGCCAGGCTGGGCTGTTTTAGCAGTAGGAAGGGGATGGATAAGAAGCAAAGGCTGGGGAAAGACCTGGAGCACCAATCTCCTCTCTTCTACCTTTAAGGAAATGGCAGGGTCGGGAAGAGGTTTCCCTCTCCCCAGCAGTGCTATTTCCCTACACACACCAACCTCCTTTAGAGTCAGCAGTGGCAAGCCAGACAACTTCACTGCCCACCACTAGCTGGAAAACAGAGCATATTACCCATAAAGAGAGTGAATTCTAGTACGTTGTAATCTAAAGTATGGAAGGAGGCAAGGATGGGAATGGGCTGTGTATAACACCAAAGCTCTCAGAGGTGACACTTGCCTGTGTTTTATTCAGGCAAACGCACATTCACACAACCTCACTTCAGCTTTTAGGTTCTTTTAGAGCACCATCCTTGCTGTATGTGGGACCTTAGAGTACTCTTCCATAGAGTACTCTTAGAGGTCCAACTCTATACATCCACAGAAAGAACCAAAACACAGTGGCAGCTTATCATCAACTCAGTTCTGAGGACTCCCTCATTCCTGCTCCATGTACTCAGTGTCGGTGCATCCAAAAAGGTGACTGGGAATGTCAACATACTTTGTGACACACGTCAAGTTTTTAGGATGAGCCTGACCTCATTTATTTCCATTCCTATCTCCCCCCACACAAAGAAGCACAGTTCATAACCATTCAAAAGCAGCAAGAAATAAAACCAAGGGGGTTCAGTTAATAAATTTATACAAGGAGAAAGACTAACAGAGAACACCACCAAAGACAGGCAGAACCTCCCAAGATTTTTCCTGAGGTTGTCATTTCCTGTTACATTACCTATAATAGCTATTTAAGGGCTCCATGCTTCATGATGTGGTCTGACCAACAGCATTCCTTGTTTAGGAAGAAATGTCATTCCCATTGGCATGCCAGCACCCATTGTAACTGCTTTTACTCTTACACTGAAGCATTTGTGATGGCCAGCCTCTGCTGGAGATGAATCAACAACCACTGGCTCCTAAATGGCAACATCTGCTGCTATCTTGTGTAATTATAATTAAGTATCATGATTTTATGGGTACTACTGGCTCTGGCAGGACAGATAAACCAAAACCTGCAAACTTTGCCCTTTACTGATAAAGAGTTACAAAGCCCCCTTTTTCAAGAGCAAATAGTCAATTTCTTTGAACAAAGATGGCAGATCCTTGAAGGTACTCAGTAACTTCCCATTGTGGCTCTAAGACACTTAATTTTCCTCAAAACCTAGACTCTTAATCAATCGTGGTATGTACTAAGAACATCAACCAACACAACCAGCACCAAGATAGAATATATTCTTTGCACATTCCCCCCGGAAAGCACTGTCAAAGATGAGACAATAATATTCTGCTAATTTGCCGATAATTTATACAAACACACAACTAAAATGTGCTTAATCCTCCAAGAGATTCAGTTGCTTGACTCCGGATTTCAAAGAAAAGCATGCAAATGCAGCAATAAAATGCATTCCGTTTAATCAAGTGAACACATAACAGACTGATTCACATTGGTTTATGGCATCAAATAACAGTTTCTGATGTGATTCCGTGTGGGAGAAAAGGGGGAGGTTGCTGTAAGTATATTTTGGCAGAGTACTAGAGGTCACAGACAGCTGATTTCTTAATGAAGTGTTAAAGGCTTCCAAAATTTGCCTCTTATGGGAAAATGGAAACTTCCTCTCTCTACTATATCTTTAATGGAAAGAAAATAATAGCAGATGTCAGCCAAAATATGCCAGTTTAAACTTGCTTAATTGCTGAAAAATGCAATTTTCTTATTTTGAGCCAAATAATGTCTACAATATTAATTTGTATCCACAATGTTAGCATTGCACCACAGATGCTATTAGATCGCATGGAAGTATTGTCAACAGCAGCACGACAAACCATTTGGAAGCAGAGCTGAGAAGGGTCATGGAGCAAAGTGTCAGAGCTGACAAAAAACTTCCACTCTCTACTTTATTTGGAAAATAAAAGGGAAAGAGAAGGGAACCAAACAAACCCTCTGTGGTATTAAGTCAAACTAAATAGAGTTCATAAACATTAAGGCATTTTGACATTACAGAGATATGGGCCCCGTGATGAAAGAAGAAATGATGTTTTGGAGAATCAACTGTAATTATGGCTTGGAAAACGTACAGAGAGAGAAGGAAAAAAATTAAATGTAATTTGATGGCAGTGAAAAGCTGCAATATTTAAGGAAATGCTGCAGTTCCACCAAACATCTCAAGTCCACAGCTTCAAATATATTCTCACTTTATTTTATGAATGCCCATCAGATATATATCTTTGATGCTACAGCACACTAGTTGAATAAAAATCAACAACATAAAACCCCTCTTCATAAAAGATCCAAGATGTGACATCCCAAAACCATAACCATTAACTCCGTGAGCATATCATCTTTGACAACCATATATAAATGACATCATGACAACAAATACAATGTACAATAATAAGTGTGCAATGGTACAAAATATACAAAAAGGAATGTGTATTTAATATACATTCAACAATATTCCATAAAAATCTTTCTTGGGAAAGTGAAGTGCCTTTTCAAGAACAACAAAAAATGTACACCACTTCAGTTAAGATGCCTGAAGTATCTCCCATCAAAAGAGTAAAACCTGTGCTCTTTGAGTGGAGATACAAAATAATTGAGCTGAATTTTCCCTAAGGAAAAAGAAAGAAAATCTAAACTTCATAAATTTTTTGTCCACATCTATAGTATTATGAGATATTTAGAGTGCAGAAAAATCAGTTTAATTTAAATTTTATTTAAAAGTGGGCCCTCTTTTATTGATAGAACTGGCTCAGTCATATAAAATCAAAAATCTATATTCCTTAGAATAAAAAGACCACTTCTGTCTATGTGTCTTTTCTGGTTTTGATGCATTCCATAATTCACATCATTTTGCTATAATGGAAACATGAGTCTGACCAGAGGTCAATACAAGACCCGTTCCTCATTTTCTCCTGGCTGTGCACAAGTCTTGCATAATTTTACTCAAGTATTTTTTGCCTAAGTTTCAGATTCCTTTGAGTTCAACCTCAATGGGAATTTCAGGAAATTATTACAGTGGATATTATGAGGATCTCATGCTTACAATGTGGCTGATTTTATGAAAACATCCACCTAGCTTCCATTTTTCTAGGCACCATTTTGTGCCCTTCTTCCAAAGTAGATACTTGCATCAACAGCAGAAAGCATTTAGATGCTGAGTTGCGCAATTACCTAACCCACGCTCAGCTCTGCTGGGCATCCGTCCTCATCGGTCCAGGAATAAAGGTGGCTGAGTGTTTCCAGTAAGCCTCCCAGCTGACAAAGCTGATCCCTGATTTCCAGAATTAGAGATTCCTGCCTTAACTCCAGAGTTCAGGCTTCACTGGTTTGCAACCTAAGGAAAGGTGATATATTGGCAGCCCAAGGGAGAGTACTGAAACTGCCAATGACCTCTCTTGAAAGGACAAGCTTTCAAAGAGAGGAGCAAGTGCAACTTGCACTGTAGGTAGCACTTTCCTTCTTTATAGACTTTGAGCCTGCTTCTGCCTATAAACTCATGGGACCAGAACTACAATTCATACCATAACAATTAGCACATTTAAATCTAACAGCACCAGGTTTTACCCTAACCCTGATGGCCATGACTTAGGCATCAGAACGGGTTGAACTTGAAGGTGCAACACCATGCCTCTTGTATTTGAGGCCAATACAGACCATCCAGCTCTCCAAAGCGCTAAAAGCAAAAGTACTTTCCAAAGTTCAAAACTCACCTGAGGCTCGTTCTGAGTACCATTCACAATTCTGATTTTAAGAGAGACTCACATTTATGCTACTAAAGGACAATACATGACCTCTGCAGGAGGTTTCAGGCCTCTCTGAAAATCATGCCTTATGAATATGTGTAGAAGGAGTGATAGGAAATGGAAGGTACCTACAAATCATATGGCATGTCTGAGCAATGCCCAGGTGAATGCAAAAAACTCATGTTATTTGCAGTATGTATATCTCTTCCTGAGTTGAATTTCATTCCCAGTATGGAATCCAAGCGTCTGCTTTCTTTTTTGGCAAGGTACTCGATCACATGGTAAGGCAATCCAATTTTCTGGTTTGCTTCATGTCTTCTTTCCACCTAAATGGCCAAGCATTTCTCACCAAGATCACCACTACAATGTGTGCCAGAATATGTTTAAAATATGGTCCTGTAAAAATAGAAATTAGGTTTGTTTCTTTGAAGGCAGCATTAATTCTTCATATATTCTGGGACCTTGAAGATTTCAGCTGAACGGATTCAAAATGATCTTCCTTCTCCTGCAATGGAAAAGACATTTCTCATCAAGTGGGGTTCCTCAAATTCACATCCAACAGTTATTGTAGTCATTCCTTCTCTTAATATCTCCAGAGCAGCCTTTGCCAAACATTTTGGTTTATTTCTGCCCTGGTCATTAAGTGCACAGTTCGGTTCTTTATTATTTAATAACACTACTAATTCTGTAAGAATTTGCATAGACAATTAAAACATACCATATATATTCTTCATAGTACTTTAGAGAGTACAGGGCAAGTTTGCATTTCATACTCTTAGTATAGGACAGGTAGTCAGAGCTAGGCAATTGCAAGGTAATCATATCTATGGTTATCATTTAAGGTGTTAAGGTGTTTCCTACAATAAATATAATATTTGGGGTAAAGTTGATGAGTGTGAACACCACTGCCTCACTCCCGGATTCCCATCTGTCCTGGGTTCAGCAGTAGCAGTCATTTTTCTCCTTCTTAGTAGCTGGTGCAGTGCTGTGGTTTTGACTTTC
>JANHGB010032592.1:0-12733 GCA_026283785.1 Coracopsis vasa | reverse complement strand
TCCTTCGACCTGCTGGTCACGCTCCTTTTGATGCAGCCCAGGATACAGTTGGCTTTCTGGGCTGCGAGCACACACTGAAGCCGGCTCCTGTTAAGTTTCTCATCATCCAAGTCCTTCTCTGCAGGGCTGCTCTGAATCTCTTCTCTGCCCAGCCTGTGTCTGTGCTTGGGATTGCTCCAACCCAGTTAAGACAAAGGAGTGTTCTTTAGCTGAGAAAAAATTATGCCTATCAATTTCTAATACAAAGGTCGTCATTATCAAACAATCCATAAATAGCAAACGTATACTGAAATTTATACTTCTGGCTACTGTTATATGAGCTTTAAGGTTTATATCTTGTCAGAGAATGGTACTTCGGTAAAAGCTACTTTATGTATGAGATTATAGGAATCAGAATTGAGCAAATGTGCACATGAATAAAAAAAATTATATACATATGCGCCAGTATATTTGTTTGGTCTTTGTGTGAAAGGTCGTTCTCTCTTGTTTAGGTATTGTATCTGAATCACTTCAGTCAGTATTTGTTTCAATGCTGGGAAACAAAGGAAGTCTGAAGAAGACAAAGCTTCCCTACAGTTTAGCATTAGTCAAATCTATAATCTTTGTAATCCAATTATAAAATAAGTTGGTTTACCTCCTTTCTCTTCCTGCTCGTCTGGAAGTAAAAATTAAGGCTTTTCTCAGCTGCCATGTATGCCCATGTGAGAACAAGGGTAGTTCATTTTCAGGTGCTTCATATAGAATCATAAAATCAACTAGGTTGGAAAAGACCTTCAAGATCAAGTCCCAGCTGTTACCACAGGACTGCCAAGTCCACCACTAAACCATGTCACAGCCTGTTCTAATGCGTGACCACTCCTCCACTGAAGGACTTTTTCCTGATGTCCAACCTAAACCTCCCGTGCTGCAGCTTAAGGCCATTTCCTCTTGTCCTATCACTTGTTACGGGAGAAGAGATGAGCCACCACCTTGCTCCATCCTCCTTCCAGGTAGCTGTAGAGAGCAATAAGGCGCCCCCTGAACTTTCCCTTCTCCAGACTGAGCAACCCCAGTTCCCTCAGCTGCTTCTCATCAGACTTGTGCTCCAGACCCTTCACCAGCTTTGTTTCCCTTCTCTGGACCCTCTCCAGCACCTCAATGTCTGTCTTGTAGTGAGGGGCCCAGAACTGAACACAGTATTTGAGGTGTGGCCTCAGCAGTGCTGAGTTCAGGGGTATTATTGCTTCCCTAGTCCTGCTGGCCACACTATTGCTAATACAGGCTATACAGAGATTCTGAAATTAGAAGACACTTTCACGCTTGGTGGGACTGACTGGATTTGCTCCATGTAAAATCTGCAGCAGCTACTGAAGTTTTAGGATGAGCTGTCAGTAAATAAGCAGTAAACTAAACTACCAATTTTGTAAGTAGATGCTGGGGTCTTTTTATTTTGTTTTCACAAAGAAACAAGTGTTTTTCCAGGTGCCATGTTTTCTGTGTATTACTGGTAATATAATGGCAGCTATAATATGGCAGTTGAACTTACCAAAACCTTCCTGCTTTTATCTGCAGTTTCAATGTTGCCTTGTGGCCTGTCTGGTCGTTTATGACACCTTTGTTGCTCTTCATTCAGTTTATGGGTGTTGTGATGCTTGTGTCACTCCTGGGATAAATCCTTCAGGTAAATAATTTAATTGTTTAAGCACATAAAAATATGTATCTTTCCGCATGAACTGCTTTATTAGACATTTAAGGATTGTAAGAATTACTTCTCTGTTTTGTGTACACTTCTAGAATGTTGACATTTTGTGGCATATAGAGTAACTGGAGAGCATGCAAGTATCTTAAGGGGAAGAATACACATTTTTTTTTCTTCTTCTCTAAGGTTTCATTCTAGACAGTGAAAAGAAGTGATTAGTGAGAATGGATGGTTTGGGGGCATATAGCCCAAATACCTGCAGCTTTTCCCAGACTGGGAAAAACTCTTAGCGGAGTTGCTTGTCCTGATTGTAAGGGGGAGAAGCTATTAATGTCAGCATGCAACTGCCTTGTCTTATCTTTATCTTTAAGTACACTCTTTTCATTTTCTGTGATGAGCAGTCCAGATCAATCTGCTACCTGGAAAATTGCCAGGTATCAGAAGCTCTTTGTTCTTTTAAAAACAAAGCAAAACAACCCCACAACCTTTCAAAGGCAAACTCGGGTATTTTGTTGACTTGAAAAACTCCTATGTTGAAAGCAGGTTCTCTCATCTTTTGTTGGAATATACTGTTCAAATGAAACTGAAAAAGCTTAAGGTAGACATCAAAGATGGCTCAGTATACAGGGTAAGGGATGTCCCCTGTACCACAGGTGTCTACATCATCCAGGGAAGTGACTCCTTTCAACAGGTCTTCCTTGCTGTACTTCTCACGGGAATGTGGGGAAGCCTCTTTAGTTTTGCTTGCCATCTTAAATCCTTTCCAGTGAGGAAGTCCCTGAGCATTTTTATGAGCGCATCAAGAAGAATGAGACAGTGCTGGATTTTGAGTGTAGTCTCTTACAGTGTCAGAATTATAGGCAAAAAATATTTAATGGCTGTGACAGTGAAACACAGATTTTGTTTGCATGAGCAAACTGAAACTAGTGTTGCAATTTTTCCTGCTCTCTAGATATCAAGAAGCCTGATTTTTTAAGGAGGTAATTAACTTAAGTCATACTCTGACAACACCTGTAGACTTCTGAAAAATACAGTATTTGATTCAGAGCCTCTTTACTGCATTATGGGAGCTTCAGTCACACTTGCTGATGCAGACTTCTTCAAATCATGTTAGTTTGTTCTGTCATTAGCTATGTTCTGTTTGAGCACTGGAAGGATGTGGGGGAAAGACACATTTCAGTGTGTTAGAGCTGGTCATATTAACAGACTAGAATGACCATTCTGTATTAGTTTGTATGTAGAAAGTAAGAAATACAAGTGAATTACAGATATCCTGAACAGCTGAATCTTATGAAAACATTCTGGTTTTCTATATGAACAGCCAAGTCAATTGTGTTATACAGAATTTGTTAATTCTGTATTAGGCCAAATAATTTTTGGGCTAATAATAAGGACCAAATTATTACTTGATGATCTAAAATCATTAACTAATAATATCAAATTAGGAAAAACTTGTGCAGTATATACAGCATTACAGTATTTTTGTTAAAGTTGGATTTGTTTTTTCTTTCAGCCTCATGTGGAGGACTCAAGCAACTGTTATCCTGCCAAGTGGATGTCACTTTTGTAACACTCCAGTGCTTTTATTGTTTCTAATACTGCTTGTTTGCTCTAACTGATACTGTAATTATTATTCTGCCTGATTTATAAATCAAATGAACATAACCGTGGGTCAGCCAGTGGCTGGGAGAAAGCAACTGATTAGTAAATGATTGAAGGATACATAGGTTTTACCTCTCTTAGAGACCTAAAGCATTTCCTTGCTGTTTTGTAAAGCTTTTATTTATATTTCATTTTTAAACAGCTGGGTAATAAGTCATAGAATAGTTTGGGTTAGAAGGGACCTATAAAGCTCATCTCTGGGGACTCCAGAGATCACCTGATCCAACTTCCTGCTCAACACAGGTTGTTTCATTTGAAAATTCAAATCTTGTGGGATCTTAATACTAGATTCTTTCCATTTGCAGCAATAAAGAGGCTGATATTAATTTAAATGCAAATAGTCATGCACAATTGGGAAAATAAAACAACACTGTTTGTTCATCTTGGCTGAGGTGTTTAATCATCTGGAAACCTGGGCACCATCTAATTGCTTGACCATTTTATATAGATCCTTGTGTTAAATACTTTCACACCCACCCCTTTTGGAAGATAGGAGAATGTAGAAGCTGGGTATTGAAACTTGTTAAAATTTACTCCTTGTGACTGGTGCTTGAAGACTGGACCATTAGAGGAGACTTTTTCATTCTGACTTTCAAATTCACACCATTGCTGACTACAAAATACATTAAATATTTAGTAATGAAAAAGATAGACATTGTCCTTACCTGCTACTGTTTCAGTATGGAAAAATGTTGCTATTGGTATTCAATACAAAGGATCTGTCAAACCAAACTAAGATATATTTAGCATTACTGTTAAGTAGCTCATAGAATAAGTTAACAGCTTGATTTGTTTAAATGTAATACTTAAGTTTTCCAAACCCAGTTGTACTTCATCTTTAAAAGGGGAGTTTCGTTTCTTCATCTTTTAACAATTTTTAATTATTTTACATGTGCATACACAGGTACATTTGAGTAACTTGTTTATTATGGTATTTAAAAAGCAGTGCTGCTCAGGGATGGTAATTATCACTGTATTTTTATTCGTCAGCTATATAAATGCTCTAGCTGGTTTAAATTGCCTTGTACTCTTGAATTAAAATTACTGTTTGCTACATGGTTTTTCAGATTTGTTCTTCTGGACATAATAAACTTTGTATAAAAGTGTTCAGTTATAGTTCATTACTTAATTGTTTTAGCTAATTTCACTGTTCTTGGGGACTGCACTGCAGTGTTCACTGTAATAGGTGACCTGACAAAATGCTGCTGCCACTAACAGTTCTATGAACTCCTTGCTTTTGTTATTTCCTTACGATAAAATAAAGAACATGGGGCAAGAAAGTAGAAAGAGGTATCTTAATAGTTTGCTGAAAACAATTATTAGGCTATCAAAATCCCTACCTCTCCCTGAGCTTGAATGTATTAGCTGGCTGCGGACCACCATAGGTATTTTCTGTCTCAATTTACATTAATTTCATTTGAGGTTGAAAATGTGTATTGTCACCTGCGAAAAGCTCTTTGGTGCTAAGGGGTGCTCTAGAATAATCTTGAAGTAAATAGTCCACACGGTGAAAATTATTTATCACAGTTATCCTGAAGCTCTGTAATATGAAAGCATCTTTGTTATTCTTTAAAGGTTACATTACATAAGGTAAAAGTAGAAGTTGGCACTTCCATAAGCTTCAAATAATGATGGATGTAGCTCTGAGCTAGAGGTAGTTGAAGCCTTAACTGTTTGACTAGTTATGCTTTCTATTTATACTGCTGTTATGGGCCTGACTGAAGCAAAGCTGGCTTTCAGTTAAGTGCATTTTTCAAAAGCAAAATGGCTTAAAATACCTGTTTCTTGAGAACAGGCCAAAATGAATAAAGGACATGAGCTACTACTTCCTTACCCTTACCTAAATAGGTAACTGTCTAGAATTCACTCATTTCACCCTTCTGCTATTTTGTATTTCTTCCCTATTCTTTAAGAGGAATGTGAACATCAGGAATGTACATATAAGTCCAGAAATGTCCTTTATTATTTCAGGAAAAAAAGCGTTTAATAATTTTTAGTTTCAGAAGACAAAAAACCTTAAAAGCTCTTCTAAGTTTCGTCAGTGGAAGTGGAGTGAAATAGATGATGTCTTTTCATTTATTTCATTTATTCTGATGTAGCTGAACCAGTGGCTTAATTTCATGTGAGACATAGGTCACTCACTGTAAAAAACAATGCTTTGGATATTTGATATGCTACCAACAGATACGGGGTAAAAATGTAAGACCTGCCTGGCCAGAACAAGGACTACTCTGTCTTGGTATTGGCCTCCAAGCTATGGCTAGGTACCTGAATGCCTAGAATTAAGGGAATTCATATTGTATGCAAACAAAATACCATTTAAAATATTTAGCATTTTACACTGGGCTAAGTTCTTCTCATCCCCTGTAGCCAACCAACTGGTGCTCCAAGTCTTGAGGTTTGCGTACCTTGGTGTCTTATGATATGGGTCACAGTTACAACCTAGCAGCTGAAATTAAAAACAGACAATATTTAAAATAGGCATAAAAATTGGGAAAATGACTGCATAAATAAACAGTAGACTAAGTCCTGCAGTCTTTGCTGAAGTCAGTGCTACTTTGAGCTGAGTAGATGCTACTCCAGCTAGAAACTGCTGTAATTTTCTTGTCAGAACAGGACTTACTAAAAAAGGATTAAGGTAAATTTCTGCCTTGGAAAGGTTTAGGAAATTCCTGAACATCAAGGTTATTTCCTGCCAACGGAAGTGCCAACTGCCAAAAAGAAGGTGGACTGTGGGGCCCAGAGCATGAACGTGTGGTGGGTGACCCCACTGCCGCCTGTGTGCATCGCCGGCTGGTGGCTCCCCTGCTGCGAGGCAGGCTCCATCCATCGCCCGTTCTCCCTTTCTCCGAAAGTTTCCCACGCGTTGGCAGTTCCTCAGCTTTCCAGCCAGCCATTAACCGTCGGGGGTGTTTTGTCTACCGCTCGCTATCTTTCCCGCCTCCCTATCTAGGGAACATGTTCTGCCGCATATTGAGATGTCTCTACCAACACGGACGTCAGCTCCGTGCCCCTCACTGCAGCCAGCCCTGCGGGGCTCCTTGGCACCGCCCGGCTAACCTCCTTTACCCTCGTCTCTGCTCTAGCTCCTGGCTCAGCCTACGCTAAGACCTCCGTGCTCCTCAAAACCTCGGCATCCTGCCTTTTCCATGGGTAGGCCAGGCTTCCCCGCAGCCGGGACCCCCTCAGCCCACTCTCGGCGGCACGGTGAGGGCCGGCGGCCCCGCTCCGCCCCCAGCCGCCGGCGGGGGACGGGCCAGCCCCCAGCCTCGGAGCTCCCCAGGGGAAGCGGGACCGCCTGCCTGCAGCACCTGGAGGGCGGCGGGGTGATGGAGAAAGCCGTCGGTTCTTCCTCCCTGGGCGGCAGCTACCCGCAGAAGAACGCCGAGATCCTCAGTAGCCAGTACGGCATCAACCTCTTCCTGGCGGGGCTGCTGCTCACATTCGCCTGGGCTGTGCATGCTGTGGGCATCAGCAAGAGCCACCTGCTCTCCTACCTTATCACACTGATGCTCATCCAGCTCCTGTGGATGCTGTGGTACCTCTGCAGGAGCTGCACGCAGAGGAGGCTGATCCGGGACAAGGACACGCATGCTGGAGCCCGCTGGCTGAAGTGTGAGTACTGGCTGGTGGCACAAAGGGTGGTACCGTGCTGGGGACATCCGTGCCATCACCTGTCTCTGCTACCACTTTGTTGCCCTCTCCATCCCTACCAGCAGGCATCCTGGTATTCATGAACTTAACGCACATGCAGTGCGCACTAAAGTAAATATATACATAAGCTGAACATACTTGGAGATTGTATGGGAAAGCTGTTTGCTAAACATCCTCGCTTTCCAACCTACCATTTACAGCGCTGAAAGCTCCGGGGCCTTTTTTTCCTTATCAGGCTGGTGTGGCAACACTTGAAAAATAAAATACAGCTAGTGGAGGAGGCAGTTTTGTTGGTGTCATGCAATCCTTTTGGAATTATCACCTTTTCCAGACAATGTAATCCAATTTACTTTAGGCTACTTTAGTCAGAAAAGTCCTCAAGTGCCCTCTATACTAATGTATATAGAGATTCCCATTTATATGTGCACAGTGATGCCTTATTAACATCTGCAGTTAGAAGACGACAAAATTCCCTGGCCAGATCAGTTTGTAGATTAGTACATAAAACATCCAAACAAGGAATCTAAAGCTAGCATTAGCTTGTAGGAAAAGTATACAAATTTGCAAGGGTAGTGATGGGATGTGATGGCCCCTCTGTGCAGAGGCTGGTGCATACTGGGGTGAGGATATGTAGGTGTATTGAGAGAAGATAGATGGGGAAACCTCACAGGGTAATAGTGCCAGCAATGATGTGTTTCTGGATCCCAAGAAAAAGAAACAACCTATATCAGCACCTTGTAGAGTAATAGGCAAGCCCCATTTTACCAATCTCTTTTCCAGTCTCAGCACTGTAAATGCTAGGTTGGAAAGTAAGCATTTAAAATGGAGTGGTGTAAGACATCTTTTCCATAAAATATTTTCTACCTACTAGCAATGAGACAACAGTTAATTATCACAGCAGCTAATGACGTATCTAAACGAAAATCCCAGGGTTGTCTAAAACCTGAATATTTTGAGAAGTAAGGTTGTGTTGTAGAAATGTCATTTGTTCTTGGTCTCAGTGCTTGTGTGTCTTTCGGTTTCTGTGCAACTCTTAACAATTGTGCTGTATGAATTGCTCAGGGAAAACCTTACTTTCTTTTCTTAATGTCTAGTATACAGCCATGGTCTGTAGATTCTCTCCTGAGATGTATGGAGTTCATGTAACAGCTGTTAAATTGTTCTTCTTGATTATTCACTGTTTTCCAAAACAATAATCACTTCTCAGTCATTTTTCATTTATTTGGCTCATGTGGCTTGCAACCTCCTGAAATTCATTAATGCAAGGCTTAACTCGATCCTATTTTGGACCAAGCTATGCTTTTGTTATTTAGAGGGTACCTTTCCTCTCCTACAGCAGGACCCCTGCCCTTTTTCTTTTGGCACAGCATTCACAGCATTTCATTTGTCCTACAGGATATAAGGAGTCACAGAAACTTAGAAATAAGATACTGGGTTGAGCTACTAGGTTACCTTATCCATTTCTTTTCCCAGCACAGGATGGGTCTTTGTACTAGCTTCTCAAGTGGCGCGGCTTCCGTGGCTTCTCTTGGATGTCTAGGCTGCAATTCAACAAATTCGCCCTTAGGGAGAGACCTACACTTTCCTATTCTTGGAAATTTCTTGTAGTTACAAGAAGCCTGTACAACTCCTTTATCCTCTGTTGATAAAGAAAACTTATTTGAGCTAAGGAAAAACTCAGGTAGCAATTCCTCTGCCAAGATCTCCCTTGTCCTCCTCTTTATCAATGGTTTTGTCATAGAGATCCTTCATCTGAAAGACTAAAAGTCCAAATTGGAGAAGGGGAGGGCAAATTTTCAACAAGTCTTTCCACAGAAAGCTTGCTGCATTTTTCTGCTAGCTCTATGAGCTCCATTTAAAGCATATCTCCTTGCTCTGGTTGTGAGAGCAAATGTGTTAAACAGATTAAAATGAGTGTATTTCCATGATTCCATTCAAACTGTGAATAGAACTTTAGTAAAAGCAGCAGTAGTAGTAGAGCATTTTGCTATGACATGTTGAAATAGGATGATTTAACAAAAAAATGAGTTAACAATATGGTTAACAGCACTAGAAGGACAGATGGTCAATTTATAAGAATTGCCCACAGAATTATTTCCTTGAGCTTTTTGTACCAACACATCAACTGTGTGAACCCTAGAGCACAGTTGTCTTCCTGCTTTGTGGTAGATCAGGAGTCACTCTTACAGTCTGAGTGTGGGAAAAGTTTCAGAGGGAGCTTTGTCTTTAATAAGGTACAGTTTTCCTGACCCTATAATCACAGGGAAGCTTAGGAAGTTCTTTCCCTGACTCACTCCCCTGAGTTCATCCTCTGTTAGGAAAAGCTCTCTGACCATTATTTGGAAGTTCAGTCAAGTGAGCCAAAGAGAGCAAAATGAAAATCAATTGGCTTCAATGGCTTTACTTTATCACGTTCTCCAGCATCACAGCATCGCATAAGCACATAAGCAGCGAGTCAACAAACAGTTACAAAGCTTTTAGCAGACTTCAACTTGTGCCTATTTACTGCTTGCATTGGATCATCCATTATTTGAACAATATTTCAAGTTTAGAATGGCATTTTTGCAACTGTATCGTTATGGCTTTTTTCTTTTTTGTCATGATGGTTAATAGAATTAAGCAGCACTTAGCAATATTGAAAATCCTATTCTTGATCTCCTCAAATATACAGGTTTCAATGAATATTTTGAAAAATACCTCTTTTTTTTTTAATAATACAGTGCTCAATAGCAATCATTTCACATTTCTTTAACTTTCAAATAGAAATAGCAAACCAGTGGAATTAAATCCGTTATTTATAATTACTGATATTTGTCCAGTATTTGGTATTTAGCACATAATCCTGAAGTTCCCATCAGAGAAAGTTAACATGGAAACCATTAGCATACCATATTTATGGTCATTGTATGTTATGCTTTGATTTTTGACTAAGCAAATTAGTATGATCATTTTCTTTTGAAGCTCCTTAAATATTCATGTTGGACACTTAGTATATGCTTACAGTGTGACCACCTGTGTGATTGCCAGAAACATCAAGATATCATTTGAATAAATGAAATAATCAAATATTAAAAGAAATGAGTCATATAAAGTCTTCTAATCCTTAGGGAACAATGGCAAAACTATAGATTTTAATGGGAACAGACTGAACCCCACTAATCTCTGATGGATGTAAAGGAAACATGAAGAGAAATACTAAGACATAAACCAAAGCACTCAATGTGAAAGAAACTTTATGGGGCTGTTTTGTTGTTGGGTTTTTGTTATTGCTGTTGGTGTTGGTGGTTTCTTCCCCCAGTGGTTTGCTGGACATGGGTGTAAAACTATTCAACTGAAATACTGATCTTGTGAAAAGGAAACAAGACAGAGTAGAACTACAGTACAGGTCATCCTTGTAAAGACAAGATATGTGTATGATGCATGAGACAGATCACTAATCTGAGTTTGTTCTTTATTTTTGTGAATTTAAACCCAAATCTGTGCCTTGTCTTGCCTTCTCTCCTCCCATTTCTTTTAGTTAACAAGTTCCATGTGATCCTATTTTGCTGAGCCTCTCTCATAAGTAACAGAAGCAAAGATGCAGAACTTTTACATTATAAAACACATTTTCCACCGATTCTGCTCTGACATTACTACTTCACTACAGCACTTCCTCTGGGCTTGATCCCACACTATGAATTCATTGGGAAATTAACTTACTAGTGTCATGACTCAGGAATTAAATACCTTTCTAAAATACTTTGTAAAGGCAACATATGCACAATTACCTGTAGAGTAATTGTGAAAGATTTTTATAATCTTTTTGCTTCAGATGATAGCATTTACCTTCTTATTGAAACAATTATAACACAAATTGAGTCCCTCTTATAGACATCTTTCAGAGCAAAGTGAAACAATGCAGTGCCTGTAAAGAAAGAGGCTAAACACACACATACACGCTGCTTTCACAACTAGTTCCACTTTATTCACTCAAGCATGGTATTATATAGCATACAGATACAGTTCTGAGCCATAAAACCAAACAGCAACTACATCATTCCCAGTGACTGTTTTCAGTCACTATAAATTCCATTCTATAAACAATCACTCCTCAGGCTGTTTCCCAGCCTGACCTTGCACCCAAACACTCCCTGGCTTACTCAAGACCCAGGCGCACTATCAGCAATTCTTCTTCTTCTTCTTTAATTATCTACATAGTGGGAACAGGACGGCTTGCAGTTCCCACAAAACAGTCTGTTTTCTGCATACTTTCTGAATAAACCATGACTCATAGAATCAATCATAGAAAAATTTAAGTAGGAAGGAACTTCTCAAGATCATCTAGTTCAACACCTTGCCCACAGCAGGTCCAATTACCTCAGATAAAGCTCTTTCAGAAGAATCAACAACTCTGATTTGTTTTAGAATAGTTAAAATTCTTTAAATAAGGAAGGAAATGTATGATTTGATCTCAAAAGTAGCCTAGAATTTTGCATTTTATGATGCCATTTACTATATATACGTAATGAAAATGGCACATCTATTTACATGTGGGCTCCAGTCCTGTTGCATGTGTTAGAGATAATACAAAATAAGCATATAGAAAAAATATGCATGGGCTTATACACATTCATGAAGTACAGAGCAGAGATTTTAGATTTTGAAATATGAAAGCAAAGGTTTCTATCTCTTGGTAGAAATTACACTGTCAGTAATTTGACATTCTTTTTATTATAAAGAGATTGTAAAGCAGAAACATAAAATCCTGCTGGAATTCATACCCTTGTGGTTAAAAAAAAAATTAAAGCTTATTTTTCTTAATTTTAAAGGATCAATGAAATACTAACAAAAAACTCATTATATTTTAACATTTATACTTAATTTTTATCAATGCAACATTAACAATAAATGTATTGTTAACTAAATAAATTGTTAGAGTAGTGTTATATTTTATTAATACAACTCAAGTGGAGCGTGGTGCTTATAAGGCAGTTGAATTGTGGTCCCTTATAAATGATAAATATTCATCAAAGTCAACACAAGTAATGTTATTTACTCTGTGAGGAATTACAAAGAAATATGAAGATAACAATGAGGTCTGTTGATAGATTTTTATCCAGTCTTATTTCAAATAAACCCAAATTAAATCCAGTGAAAGCCTAAAGAGGGGAAAATAACCCCAAACAAATGAAGAATCCAGAGTTTGGTTCAGTAGTTTTCTTGCCAGTAGTGCTTGGCCATACAGGTACAAACCCGGTGATTTAGTAATATATGTTGTGTTATCGTATAGCTTCCCAGAATAAGTTTGTCACTTTTACATTCCTGAAAGAAAAAGAAAAAATAAACTAATGGGAACATGTATTTTGAAAGTTCTTTAGGATATAAAATACATAGAGAAACTTATTAAGGCTTCTTTTGTGTATGTGTGTAAATAATAGTGAAATGAGATCTTTGATTCCTTTCTAGGAGAACAAACCCTACAGCTCATTGTAGTTCTGGTCTCTGACTTAAAGTGTAGCCTGCGGAACCATGGGGAAGGCATACCAAGTGATTGTGTTACTTCTTACTGTCAAACTCTTGGGCCAGGAGACTGTAACATGATTGTTCAGCTCCCTGGAACTGTCTAGTTTGCAATGGGGCTGTATAGAGCATTAATTCATGCGCTGTATGGTTGCTTCAGTGCTACCGTTACCTGAGAGGCTGACCTAGCAGGGAGACAGGAGCCATCTGCGAGCTGCTGAGTGTCTCCAGGTTCTGGCC
>JANHGB010032589.1:0-15955 GCA_026283785.1 Coracopsis vasa | reverse complement strand
AAATACCATGTCTGTGGTACTTCTGTTGGCTCTGAAACCACACTGACTTTCAGGTAGAAGTTCTTCTGCAATAGCGGTAAGTGGGACATAAGATAAACCTAAAGATACATTTGAGCCATAACTACAAAATAAGTCTCTTTTCAGTTTCAAAGGTGATTAGATATGTTTTGAATATGTGGATACTGGTAGATATGCTCTGTATGTTAATAAGCCAGGCAATAACAGACTATCAGAGAAGCTACTGTTCTCTGCAACTGGAAGAAATCCTGTTTTATTTCAGTTTGGTCTGGTTTCACATTTGCTTTTCTAGCTCCTATGGGCTGGCCCAAGATCACCTGCCGATTACTCTTATTTTGTTTCATAATGAAATATATAACATCTCACTCTGAGGAAAGAAAGGTATACAACATCTCACTCTGAGGAAAGAAAGGTATACAACCTGCTCTAGAAGCAAACTGTGCAGACTGAAACAAAATGGGTTTTAGGGCATGCAGCAAGCTCACTGTCCTGGACTTCAAAAGAGCAGACTTTGGCCTCTTCAGGAACTTGTTCAGTAAGGTTCCATGGGATAAAGCACTAGGGGCAGAGAAGCCCAAGACTGCTCTTGACATTTAAGGATCACTGCTACAAGCTCAGAAGCGTTGCATCCTGACAAGAAGGAAATGTGTCAGGAAGGCCAGGAGGCCTCCACAGATGGACAAGGAGCTGCTGAGAAAACTTAGAAGGAAAAAGGAAGATTATAGAAGGTGGAAGCAAGGACAGGCAGCCTAGGAAGAATGTAGGGACATTATCTGGGAAGACAGGGATCAGGTCAGGAAAGCTAAGGTCCGGTTAGAATTGAATCTGGCCAGGGATGTGAAAGGTAACAGGAAGGGCTTCTATAGGCATGTCGCAAACAAAAAACAGACTAAGGATAAGGTGGGACCTCTCCAAAAGCTAACGGGAGAACTGGCTACCCTGGGCCACGAGGATGATGAGCGGGCTTTAGAACCTCCCATAGGAAGACAGGCTGAGAAAGTTGGGGCTGTTCGGCCTGGAGAAGAGAAGGCTGTGTGGAGACCTCATAGCAGCCTTCCAGTATCTGAAGGTGGCCTACAAGGACACTGGAGAGGGACTCTTCATCAGGGACCCTAGCGATAGGACAAGGGGTAATGGTTTTAAACTTAAACAGAGGAAGTTTAGGTTAGATATAAGGCAGAAGTTCTTCACTGTGAGGGTGGTGAGGCACTGGAATGGGTTGCCCAAAGAAGTGATAAATGCTCCATCCCTGGCAGTGTTCAAGGCCAGGTTGGACAAAGCCTTGAGCAACATGGTCTAGTGTGAGGCATCCCTGCACATGGCAGGGGGGTTTGGAACTAGATGATCTTCAGGTCCTTTCCAACCCTAACTATTCTATGATTCTATGATTCCAAAAAAGAGACACTGGAAGAAGAAACTAAAAACAGTCCTGGAATTTAAATTGTTTCTGATCATGGATAAAACCACATGGCTTGGAGGTACTGACTGAATGACAAACATAGAGTACTAAAACTGAATTAAGGCCAAAGGGCTTGTTAGTGGGATAGTCTTTCCACCTGCAAAATAAGCAAATGTATTCTAATTTTAAAAACACAACTTAAGCCTTACTATTCAAAGATCAAAGATAAACCAAGAAAATGTTGTATTTCAGCATCGTATGAGGAGTTCTAGCAGTAAAAAATGGGTATAATATAAAGAAACAGGAAATAAAAGAAAAAAAACACAAAAATTGCTGATGTTCTTGTATGCATACTAGTATCAGAGGCAAATACAAATGTTGCTTGTCTTTCTTAAGCTAGTTCTACTTACTGAAACTGAATCCTAGGTGCAAGTAGGCTGAGCAGAAATCTTTTCATTGGTATTATTGTGCCTATTTTTCCAGACAGATTAATAACAGCTCCTACTTCTTCAGCAGCTGAGTTACATCTGCAGAGAATTCTAAAGAAACATTTAGGCTATTTTAGGCTGTAAGGATGAAAATTTCAAGGTGGCCTCTTAGGCAGCAGCAATCTCCATCAGAAGACTGGCTTCTGATTTCGGTCCACAATTCTCAGCTGCACAATGCAGCAGAAGCTGGATGTGCTGCTAAGGGCACATCATGTCAGCAAAATTCATGGCCACTAAGTATATTACTGGTGTTACTGTAACTACTTCTGCCCTGCTGTAGTAATGCCTTTGGCCTCGGGACCTCATTGCGTTAGGTACTGTATAAGAATATGAAAATTAGATGGTCAGATGTTTACGTAATGTTAATACAGGGGACTGAATGGTTAGATGATAGTGCTCACTGAAATAAAAGGTGTGCACAGTACAGTGGACATCTGACCAAACTTGGGATTTGCAGCAAAGAAGACAGGATTGTGGGGTAGCAGTTTAAATAAAATACCTTGGGACAACAAAAGACCTAATATAGCACCATTCCAACAGATTCATCTCTGCTATAGTAAGCAGATATATCAAAATAAATGTTTGACTGCAGTGATTTAAACAGGCAAGCGTGTATCTGCTTACCTCATATACTGAATTAAATTGAGAAAAAACACAAAACTCCGCATTTTTTCCATGTTCGTTTTTGTCAGATCCATAAAAAGCAAACTTTTCCAAGTTCAGTCAGCATGTCCTACACATGGCTGATCTCACTTTTCTACACAACAATGTCAAAATGTGGCAGGTGATCATTCTTAATCTATTTTTAGAAGTAGACATAAAACTGATAAAAATCAGCCTCATTGTGATAGACTTTGCACAAACACAGTGCAGATACTCCTTAACCCAAAAGGGCATATTAAGAGTGTGGAGAAAGCATGCAGACAGTTAAATGCAGGTTTAGATAATACCTTTTAAAGCACAAAAGAAGGGCTTTTTATTACCAGCTCCGAGAAAAGCCCAGCATGCTTTTCACTGTTGTCCCTTCACTTTGCTCTTTTTCTCCATCCTCCCATAGCCCTGATTAAAACTCACAGACACCTGTGTTTCCCCAGATTCTCCTTTTCCCTTTGGACATGTTTACCCAGTGGATTTTGAGGATTTGCTGTATTCATTTGGAATTTCCATGTGTCTGGATAGACAAAGTTGGTGGCACACTGCTGCACATAGTCCAAAAGGAAAGATGTGAGAAGAAATCTTAATGATTTCCCATAGTGATAGTGTACTGTGTGGGTCCCTGTGCAACGTCCATACAGCACATATTCAGCGTGTCTGACCTGAGTACCAACAGTACCTGCTCTTTCTGCAGACAACACGCCAGGCAAACACATGACAGACCTGTCCCTGACAAATTATTGCTCTTTTCTTCCTGTTCCTGACACTGTCGAATGTCCCACACATGTTGGTATGAAGACAGCAGGATGAACACAGAAGACTGGTGACACCAGCTCTGCTTGGACTTAGCAGGCAGGCAGCCCGGGGACTCACTGCTCAGCCCTCCTCAGCTAGGGCACCAAACAGCACTGCTTTCCGCATGCTGCAGATGCCTCCTGACCCTGGCTCAACCTCATCCTCCTGGCCTCGTTCGGCCCAGTGTCAGCATGGCCAGCCTGGGTAAAGCCTATGTGATCATGGTGCAGGTCCCACTCTCTGTTCACAGCCATAATCCCACTAATCAGACTATGGATATTGAATACTAACAGCATCCTCCCTCAAAAGCTTCATCCCACTCTCCTGTTTTAGTTACGTTTTCACAGCTGTACTTTATCCCTATGTCCTGATGCGAGCTGCAGTTCTGTGCTTCCCTGCTGACACAAAACACTCTCCATATGCAGCAGCTCTGTGCTGACGCTGATGGCTGCAGCTCCCAGGTGTATGCCAAGGAGAGAATGAATCCCCATCAACAAATAGTGATTGCAGAAACGTGGCTTTTCACGAGCCCTGGATGCAGCAGCTCCTTGGTCTCAGCTGGGAAAACATGGATTCCCAGCTTGCTTCCCTGCCATCCACACTTCACCAAACAAACACTAGTCGGGTCTGAGAGTCCGCTCCTCTCTGTCAAATGTGGCTGAGCACATTTCGGGCGGTTCAAAATCGCCAGGCAGGTTCCCAGCGAGTGTCTCGCTTCCAGGAGGAAGCTGAGGGCTGCCAGCCTGCTGGGAGAGGGCGAGTTTTCCACACTGACCACAAGATGTCCTCCCTACCCCAACACAAACCCTGCAACGCCGCGCAGAAACACCAGCATGAAAGGCTCTAAAAATTGTCTTAGAGCTAGAGTAACTATACAATTTAATATCCCTGATCACTTGTTTTCCCCCATTGTGGTCCAGTTTAGGCTTTCGTATGCTGAAAACACAGGCAGCCTCTAGCTGGCAGGTTGCACGCCTGGTGGTTGGGACTGCACAATCCCTGGTGCTGTCACTCAGGTGCTGTCACTCACAGCACTGCATGGCTTCAAACATATAATCAGGTAAAAGGAAGGCTTTATACTAAAAATTATAAACAGAGGGAAAATAGAGTAGATGCAGTACTAACATTTTGCCAAAATGTCAGCTGTGTCATTAATTAAATCTGATTTCCACTCATACCCAGAGTTCACTGATGAGGCTGGTAGGCACATTTCGGACCATCTCACTTCCTGTTCCTCCACACTGACCAACAGCTCTGGCCCTAGTCACAGAGATTAAAACTTAAATCTAAAACCAGAGACAACATGGTTCAGTGCAAGGTGTCCCTGCCCATGGCAGGGGGTTGGAACTGAATGAGCTTTAAGGTCCCTTCCAACCCAAACCATTCTATGATTCCGTGATTCTGTGACAACATGTGATGGGCAGGGGTGACAGTATGAAACAAAGAAACAACTATTCTGTACATTGGGTCATATCACAACCACTGAGAAAGGGTGACAAGCAAAGTAATGAAAGGGTGCTGAAGGTCAGCAAAAGCATACGCCACCATCTGCTTTAAATTCCAGTTTTAAGTTAACACTGCTTGGCTTCTCTACTCAGCAACCAGACTTGTCTGTCCCCACAGGCAAATACAAGTAGGTGGAGGAAAATACATCAGTTCTATTTGAATATGGTCGAGTGAGTCCAAGCCCAAAATGGATGATGTCCGCTGACTGCCAACTGATCCATTTTATGTATTCACACCACAAAAAGCAGAAAAAAGGTAGTTCTGCCTAATCTTTTTAGATGATTCTCCCACAGCTATGGAAATTAGATTTAGCTCCAGTGCAAAGTTCACGTGTCATTACATGACCTTCACAGCATTGGCTTTCTTAAAAAAACTTATTTGCATTCAAGGACAGAAAAGGAAATATAGGTGATTCTAAAATAGTAAAATATGCTCAACTGGTTTATAATTTGGGAGCCAAATATCCTTCACTACTGAGGAAAATGCAGAAACATATGGTTTCATTATCCAAAATTTAAATACAAATTTGAATATAACTAACAATATTTCAGCCGTAAAACCCCAGTAGTGACAACACTTACACAGATGTAAGAGTCATGGGTAATATGGAAATGAATCATTTTATTACTAGAAAGATATAAAGGGGAGTTATAACATCTAATATTCACCTCTGAACTTTGAAGGGGTTCATTCTAGCTCCTGCTATGACAGTATTAAATTCCACATATAATTAACCTTTAGGGACCATAATATATTCCCTGAATAAGTACTTTCCAAAATCCTGGTTGAGAGAAGAACCTCATGGCCTGACATAGACTAGGGAAATTTCTATTCCTATTAAAGAAGCAAAATCTTGACCAGAATTGAAGAACCCCTATGTAATCTTCTGCTTCTCCAAACAGGCTTCCACATTCACAAAAAGTTCGGAATACTGTTCATTTTAAACACCAATACCATACAAACTCTGTCTTTAGACATTCCTAAACTTCAGATTATGAGAAACCATGATCATGTACTGGGAACTACAATTCTTCACATGCACCTTTCTCACATTCCTTTCCAATTTGCCACTGTACAAACTAGCACATTTTGGCCAATCAAGAATGAAAATTCATATGTTATTCCCAGCATACTTCAAGGCATGGGTGATAATCATGGCAGGCTTTTCAGGACGACTGTGTGATGACTGGGAAAGCAATATGAGGTTAGAGTAAACCAATGGCCAACAGTCTCAGGAAAGTGAACAGTTCCCGTTCGACACTTGTTATTCCTCTCCTGAGGTTACCCACTGCAGTCTTCCTCCTGGCACTTTATAGGATGTTTTTGATAAGCTCAGGCCAGGTCCTGAAGCACTGGGCTGAATGCCATGGAAAGTGCTTGTCAAAGCAGTAGGACAAGTCCCAGAGGAGGCACTGATGCATCCATTTCCATTCTTTACTGATCAGAGTACCTAAATACTGACAGTTTCAAGTCCTAGCAAACACAATACTATACTCTAGCCAAGACTTACATCATCATATTGCTTTAAAAGAGATACAGAGCTGCAGGCTTAAAAAAAAAGCACCTGACCCTCATCCTGGGTAAGCTATACAAGTATTATCTTAGCTGCATAATTATACTAGTGTAATTACGTAGACAAATTCTTAGTTTGCCTTTGTCAGTGTCTCTCTTCTTTTATACAACTCCTCACTATAAAACATTATTCAAACCAATGCTTTATAGTTTCAGAGTATGCTGAATAGCAGGAGGTTGTGGTTTGGCTGCCAAGCAAATTAAAGAGATGAGTACTCTCCCTGGGTGAGAACAAAGGAGTCAGTTCAATAGCAAGCTTGTTCAGGGAATTGAAAATAGTTATTTCACAGCTTCTGACCCTAGATCTTTACAGTCACTGTTCAGAGGAACAGAGCAGATGCTCTGTTTGTGCTTTGTCTAAAGGCAAATACAACAAAGTAACACTGCAAGTCTTAAATGCAGCAACCCAGAGCTAGAGAGACTGGGACATGGGCATGTAACCCAAAATTCCTGAAAATGGCATTTACTAATGCATACATTCTTAGACTCCTTTCATAAAGCAGTGTAACTGCAATGTGGAATTGCTATTTGCCTAGTTCACACTATGCTGCTGTCTTAGCATTTTCCGTTGGTGACTGCTGCTGTGTGTCTCAGAACCTGTATTTCCATGTTTGAAACAAATAAGGTTTAAGAAGCCCTGTGGAGACAGCTTAGGAAATGGGAAGCTAATGCTGTATACATACATTTGTAGGTGTTATTGTCTAGAGATTGGATTTTTTTCTGCTGAGAGAATGTAGAAAAGCCTCTTTCAGACTTCAAATTCAAGTTGTCACAGCAAAGAAATTCTGAAATTGCAGTTTTCAAAAGTCCAGGTCTCTTTGTGGTTTTACCTTTCCACAAAGTTCCCTCATGTTCTCCAAACCTTGCTACACAGGGTTTGGGGTGGCTGGGCATTTCAGTGCTGAACACCGAGGATTACTCCATTGCTAGCTCCTGACAGCCCTGAGACGAGATATTTAAAAACTGAGAACAGAGAAGCTGAGCTTGCAAGGAGTCACATGCCTGGCTCCAGGGCTTCATGATCTCAACTTGCTATTGTCCCATGCTTAGTCAAAATGGCAGGTTCTTACACATGCCTTCTCAGCAGACAGCTCTATTCAATTCTTCCTAAAACATCTTCTCACAAAACACTTCAGTTTTGATAAATAAGTGCTTTCAGATGAAAAATAGTTCTACCTAAAAATAAACAACTAGCTTCAGCTTTGAGAGATGTGGATTAGTTAATTGTATCAGCAAGTGCTGAGTTTGAGGCTTAGATATAAACACGTCCTTAATACCCAATCAAGCTCGGTTAAGAAGAAAGGACGATTTATAGAGCAATGCAGGAGCTAAAGAACCTGAGGCTTGAGATTAAGCCCTAGCTTAATACTTGTTGATATTACTGCATCCTATGCCTCCCAAAAGGAATGATACAATACTGCAGAGAAGGACAAGCTTTTGGTCATGTTGTCTTCTGTTCCAGTTAATTATCTCCCAGGTCAAGGTGTTCATACTCTGCACATGTGTCTGCTGACGACAAAGAATCTGCTACAGTCACAATAAAAACATGTAGCTGTCTGTCCTGAGTAATAAACTAGAGCAGTGTTTTGTCTTGTTTCCCAAAGAACGCACTTTGGCTTGGGTTCACGTCATAGATTACATTCTTAATGCTTTTATAACGCTATTTTGACTCCTAAAAGTGAACTGTAAAATTCATAGTCATCTTCCTCTTCTGTTTCAGCTAAAGGGGTTTCTTCTTATGCCTTCTTTGAGCATAAGTTTTAAGGGAAACAGTGACAAGCTATTTGTCTTAGAAACAGCTAAAGAAAATCTGGAAGTTTTAATGTTCATGCCAGCTGGCCACCGTGTGGATTATATTCTTTACATCGTGAATGTAAGGTAAGGAAATGTACAGAGAGCAGCTGAATATCTGATCCTGATTCCCCCCAGTTTTATGCAGTTCTGCACAGGACAGGGAGCACAGTCAAAGCCACTGCAGCCCTTGGCTCCAAAAGACACCAGTGCTCAGAGTATGTAAATCTGCACTGGCATCATATTGGCTCAAAAAGTGTCAGTTTGGCATATATGGTCCTATGACTGCGAGTACATAACGACTGCTGCTAGAAGAGTAGCTGAAGTATAGATTTATAAACTCTGAAATATTTCCGTGAGCTGCTCTGATCCCATAATTTGGAGTTGCGCAGCTACATGTGCAAATATTAGCATTTTCTGTTTTGATAATATGCAAAAGTTTACTGTACAAAGTGCATCCTAATCATCTAATATTTTCAATTGTTTCCAAAACATATGCAATCAAAATTGAATTTTGCAATATCATATAGGGTTTTCTTAATAAAATTCAGTGCCTGTTATATACATTATTCAATATGCATTATCTTTCAGTGCCAACAAGCAGCACAGCAAAATTTCCATATTGCAGAGAGCAAAACCCTTGACAGCTGAAAAGAAGGGGCATTCAGCACTGGTCCACAGTGGGTGGTTACAATAGATCCACAAGGTCTCCCCTCTTCCTTTTCCCAGTTGAGGCTGCTCAGATGGATCGCTGGCTTTTTCTGTGGCCCAGAATCGTCTGTCCCACCACATTGCTTCAGTGACTGAAGGTTGAGAACACCGCACAGACTCATTGCCAGTGCTAGCCCTTAATTCACCTCGTGACATAGCAGCAGCAGAGCAACTTCACTTCAGTAGTTCATGAGCTATACAAAGCTCAAAAATCACATTGGGGCATTCTGGACAGAGAATATGAATTATGAGAACTTTGCTTAACCCAGTGTTAGTCCTGACTAATGAGCAATTTCCCAGCTGAACACTAGGCAAAGGACAGAAGGAGAAATTTTCTGTCCCAAAGCATCCTGTAGATCAGCCTTCACACAGAAGCTGCACTGGAGTAGACACTTTGGTAACTTTATTTCTTTAGAAAAATCTCAAGGGAATTTCATAAGCCTCTCCGGCCCCCATCATCCTCAAGTTTGTCACAAGACTATCTTTCTCCAGCCCCTGTAAGTTATGGCAAGACTGTGTGTAATGCTTAGGTGACACTCGCATGCCAAGGCTCTCTGGCACAGGCAGAGCAGACTCTTATCCTGATTGCACAGCAAATCTACATCATTTGCTGCACCCACTGCAGTCATAAAAACCAGCTTGCTCCAAAGCATACTTTGATCTCTGTTGTTATTTTTTTCTTTTTATTCAGAAATTTATTTTTCTTTATCCCAGCTTGCAAATCTCTCCTAACTACTGTCTGCAAGTGTAACTACTGAACAGTTTAGTTATCCCTCTGCAACATTTTTGAAGCTGTTAAAGCATGCAGACTCAAAAGGGGAAGAAAATCTGGTCCAGAAAATGGGAGAACTGTTGGAATTGCAGTGTTATATTTTGAAATTCTCCTTAGAGAAAATGCATTGTTGAGAACAGCAAATAGATGTACTAGTTATTTAAGAACTCCCCACTTACATATCTTTGCCCCTGCCAGTTAATACACTCAAGTTTAATTAGATTCTTATTAAATGTTGCTACTTTCTTGCCCAAATAATATAAAAACTTAATTAGCAATGCTTCTTTCATGCATATTTTTATTTATCCTATTTTTCTCTTCCTCCAGACCAGCTGCGTTTAGTCATAGAGCCTCATTCCTCTAACCTCAAAAGCAACTAACCCCTTTTTACGTCTTCATTTTTTTCTGTTATTATGCACTTTTATCCTGTTGTGTTCTTATTCTTCTCCAGCTACTGTGTATTCCTTTCTGAGCACCAGCATTATATGGGCTTGATTCTTGACATAAATGTAATAACTCCAGAGAGTTTGTAGACCTGTGTTCTGAGGCTCTAATCTAAAAATGAGCACCAAAGGTAGAATAAAACAATTACACAAATCAGCTGTTCATAGAACTTTTTCTTAGTATCCTGAGACAGTGGTGCCATATGCAATCAATAGAAGCTAGTTTATCTCTCTTTAACTCACTGGAGGTGAATAAAAAACAGAAGGAACGCACTGAGATCTCATTTTCTCCTCATCATCAACTGTGTCAGTGGTGAAGAACTGGTTATAATTAGAACCCTTAGATCTTCTGAATGTTAAGTGCTGAAGGACTTTTCAGACCTTTGGAAGCAGTTGCCTGGAAGGATTTGAGAAAGAGTTGGGGAATAGTCATTCCTCCCTATAACTTGTTAACTAGTACCATTATGCAGGGAATGTATTCCATGCCTTCTGTTCTCTTCAAACACATAGGTGAATATTAAAATCCTGAATCAGCCACACAGGTGAATGTTGAAATTCTTAAAGCATGTCTGAATCCACTGGTACCTGATGAGTTAAAGGCTTTTTTACTGACCAGAACCAAAAGTAATTACTTCAATAAAATATTATGTAAAAATATAATATATAAAAATAATTAGATTTTAATCCTTAAGACATATTTATGGTAGAAAGCAGGGGCCCAACCACATCCCAAATAGGTGACTTAAAGTTTCCTTGTTAAAAAGCTGCAGTTTAGTTCAATCCAAATTATCTGGGTCTTCCATTTACAAATCTTGATTACAAAAAGCTTTTCATCAAAGAATGCTTGACAATGCTCAATCATTTATTTGCCTTCCAATAATCTTCAAGGTCAAATGAAGAGCTGTTTCCCTAAGTTAGAAATTAAAATTGTTCAGTCTTAGCTCTGAGTAGCATATTATTGATCTATCATGTCACAAGAAAGATGCTGCATGACCTCAATCCCTTCATAACTTGGATCAGATGAAAGGATTTTGGAAGTTGACCACAGACTCACCTGTAAGTATTTGTAGGCTGAACATGTACTTGGATTTCTAATGACTAAACATGGACTGGCTTCCTTATAATTTGTCTTTCTATCATTTCTATTAACATTTTCTGTTTGTCAGATACAGTAGTAGCATATAGTGCCCTATAACACATTTGCAACATAGTGAAACTAACGAACACAGAAGTATTTTAGCAACTTCATATATTGTGCTTTCACCCTTTGATAGATAATTGCCATAATGGAGCACTTTACTGTTTTGATCTTGTAGAGCATGAAGTCCCATTATAATTGTACACTAATCAGGGCTGGCTATCAGTTCTTGCTCCACGAATAACTCTTTACAGACTCTGTTTCAAAATACTTTGCCCCATGCTTTTCTTCCTGTGGTTTCTGCTAATTCCATCTCTGTTTTCCACATCATAGGATTTTAACGTAATTTAATGAAATAAAACATTTGTTTCTTTCTATGCTATACCTTTCTTCTCACACCCCCCCCCAAACCCTTCTCAAATCACCCAAGTTGGGAAGGGAAGAGGAAAGGTTTCAGAAATAATTTCATATGGTCAGAGGCTAATGCAGATTGGAAGGGACATTCATAAGCTCTCTAGTCCAACCTCCTAATCAAACAGGACCAGATTTCTCAGGGGTTTATTTAGGCAGATCTTGAAAACCCTCAAGGATGATGACTGCACAGCCTCTTTGGGATCCTGTCTCACTTCTTGGCTGTCTTCATGGGAAATATGAATATCCTGGCCCCACCTCTCAGTCATCTCCTTGTAAGTATGGGAAGGCTGCTCTTAGGTCCCTTGAAGCCATCTCTTCTCCAGGCTAAACAAACCCCATTCCCTCAGCTTCCACTCACAGGGCAGGTCCTCCAGCCTGACTGCCATGGCAACATTTTGCTGAACTTCCTGCAGTTTATCAATGTCTTTAGTTTTGAGGAGCCCAAAACATGTACTATCTAGGTATGATGTAACGAATGCTGGTGAATAAGATAAACGCTTTCTTCAGTCTACAAGCTGTGCTCCTGTTTTCAGCTTTCTCTGCTGCTACGGCTTGCTCATGTTCAGCTTTCTGACTGCCAGTACCTTCAGGTCCTTCTGCACGGAGCTCTTTCTAGCCTGTCAGCTCCCAGCTTGTATCACTGCCAGTGATTTGTCCTTCCTAAATGTAGGACTTTGCACTTGTCCTTGTTGAGGCTCATAAGGTTCCTGTTGCTCCATCACTCCAGCCTATCAGGACAGCAGTCCAGCCCTCAAGTGTATCAAACAGCCCCCTCGATCTGGTATGACCTGCAAACTTGATCAGGATGCAGTCTACAACTCAAGAAACACAATCCGAGGACATAGCTGGAAATGAGTATGGAAATATACTCCTGGGAAATGCTGCTGTGCTGAAAAGCCATAGGATTGGGAGGATATTTTCGACTTGGAGATGTTCATACCTGATTATTATGTCTGGGAATCCTAAGGGCTGCATGTACAAGTGGGCAAGGACGATGCAGCTGTTTTTCTGAGGATTGAGACATTTTGATACATTTTCTGAAGATATATAACATTGTGGGTAGGTGGAGTCCTACATCAAGAACTGTTTTGTCTCAAGAAATCAGTAAAATCACTTGAGGAGACAATGAGCTCATTGTCCTTGAGGAAACAAGTAAGACTCTGTATTTTCTGATCACTTCAGTCTTGTGATGTTTATTTCAGTATCATGGACTAACGCTCCAACTTTGTCTAAACCTCTCAGGAGCTCTGACTAGAAGCCATTTTCAATTATTTTTTTCAACACTCTGATTCATACACCTCTTTCTTAACATTAACCATCAGTTTAGCCTATCTCAAGTATGTCAGGAAGATGAGGCTGAAGATTTTGGGAGCTGAAATTCATATTTACAGAGATCTCCCTACTGTTTTCATTTTAGAAGTACTGTACCAATACAATTAAAAATCAATGTAGCAAGAGAATAAATTTCACAAAATGTACTTAACCAATATTTCAGTCATGGAGAATTTTCTCATGAGGCCTCAAGGTGTCATGCTTTGTAGTGATATAGATAACATTTTTGTATTTTCAATTTACATAGCTGGGAAAAAAAGAAACATTTTCAGACAACATAAGCCTTTCTTTTGTTCTGACATTGTGTTGGCAGAAGAAACCTGGTGCTGCCTAATGGAGGTATTCATATTTAATGACAAGTTGAGTGTATTTCATTCATGTCTCTGACTTCTGACACTCAGGCCTCAGATCTCCTCAGTCTCTGTTTCAAGTTAACAGTCTGCAATAGCACTGCTTAGAAATAATTGAAGCTCACTGTCATGTTCTTAAATCGCTCCTTTCTTAATCTCTCTTTCCTACGAAAAGAATGTCATCGATTATACTTGAATACCAGGAATCTACAGCCAAAAACCTAATAATCATTCAGACCCAGCATTATTCACCCAAGGGGAGTGGCTGGATAATTTGACTAGCAGTATATGTTAGAACCCTGTCCTGACATCCTTGGTTTCTCTGAACTTTTTGCCCACTATTAGCCATTGGCTAACACTGTGCTAGTTTCAGCAGATGTCATGACTCTTTTCAGCCTTGGTATTTTCTTCTTCAGTGGCTGAAACAAGGCTAACATAAACTCTCCATTTCAGATGTCTGAGCTGCAGAAAGGGATGAGTTACAGAGATGTACTTATGACCTGGAAGCATGTCTTTACTTTGTGCTAGCACAACGGACCCAGCTGACAACATCTCCTCACCTGCCCTGCAGCTTTTATACAGCCTTCATGACCCTGCTGCAGGGTATGGTTCCCACCATCAGTTACTATAAATCCTGTGATAACCTCTCCTATGAAGACAGGCTGAGAAAGGTGGGGTTGTTCAGCCTGGAAAAGTCTCTGAAAGACCTTAGGGCAGCTTTTCAGTACCTTAAGAAGGCCTACAAGAAAGCTGGGGAGGGACTTTCTATAAGCGCAAGCAGTGATAGGACAAGAGGGAATGGCTTAAACTGAAAGAGGGTAGATTTACAGTAGATATAAGGAAGAAGTTCTTTACTGCAAGGGTGATGAGACAGTGGCACAGGTTGCCCAGAGAAGCTGTGGCTGCCCCATCCCTCGCAGTGTTCAAGGCCAGGTTGGACGGAGCTTGGAGCAACCTCGTCTAGTGGAAGGTGTCCCTGCCTAAGGCAGCACTCTGTGGAGCCTAATAATATGAGGAGCTCTTAGAATGAAATGTTCTTGAAACTGAACAGTAGAACTGTTAAATATTAGTGTGAGGTTTGCTTACTTGGTAGAACTTACTTTAGTGCCTGATTTTCTCTGTCAATACAGTGCTACAACCTCTCTCACCTTCTGGACTCATGTAGGTAAATGCAGTTCCTTGGTGATCTTTGTATGAGCTCTATTTCAGGCCTAGGGTCCTGGAAAGAAAAAGATGCAACAATATTGCATTGTAGCTCTGATCTTCCTTGTCCCTGCATTGAAATTAGGCTCTGACAAGCACTGGCAAATGCACCATCTCAGCTCTTCCTCAGTAAAATGACCAATACACTCAGCAAATGCCCCCTCCCATGTTTTTACATCCCTGAGCTCTCCATCTTCTGTCACCTTCTGTATTCCATCCCACACCAACATGGAGTTTAACACATTGAGTCCCCAGGAAAATGAGAAATGGTTTGTAGGGCTACTACTTAAAGGAATGTTGTAATTGTGGTGCTTTTGCTGGATGCCAGCTGCTGATTTTCCCATGCCTTCTCCAAATCCCTCCTCCAAGATGTACTACTTCTGTGAGTTCATCATAAATGGCTATACCTAGGAGAAAATTATGCTATTTGCAGAACAGCAAAAAATCTTCTGCTATTGCAGGCTGTAGAAAAACAAACAGTAGATATATAAAAGGTTAAGTATTTTAAGGCATTTCAAAAGATGACAAAAAAAATATCTCCTCTTCAGAAAAATCTAGGAACCATAGCTAGACGTATGATAGAAGAATGCTTCATAATACAAATACTTCCAAGACCTTTTAGAGTCTTTCTTCTCATGTTATGTTCTGCTACAAACTTTTTCTCTATTCTAGTTTATCTGCATTTAGAAAGTAAGGAATAGATAGTCATGTAAAGAAATTAAGTCATACCACATCTTTAGTTGCTTGAAAGCAGTCTCATCTACGACAATGTGTTTGTACTCTATAGATTTATTTTTATAATTTGCAAAGATGGTAAGATGCATACATCTTTTTGAGAACAATGCAGTTCAGTGACTCTTCAGCAGCTGCTATTAGGCATCTGCTGTACAAATGACGCTATCACTTGCATAAAACAACCAGTCCAGCAAGCCAGAGTTCATATGTCCTTTGGATAAGGTCTTCGATGAATAGACTCTCTTATCCTTCATTTCCAATCTATTATTAATAACATTCTCTGTGATCATACAGACACAAAGAATTAAGACAATAACTCAGTAAGTGAATATCAGAGCCTTAGCTTGCCCAGTGGAATAACAGTCATTAAATTTCTGCCAAAAGACCATTGCTTCAGACATAATGATAAGCAATTACCACACAGGCTTGGAAGGTGCTTATACATAGTCTATTAAGTTAAAATATTCCCTTTTCTTGCCATCTGGTAGCGCCAAACCTATCAATTAAATTACCTGATGAAATACATTTCAATAAAAACCAATCTTAATTCCCAGTGTACTCATCTCTTTAATGAAAATACACAAAGAATATGAATTAAAGCTTTTATGTATGACCATCTTCCTGTAGACCATGA
>JANHGB010032582.1:17601-31254 GCA_026283785.1 Coracopsis vasa | reverse complement strand
GCCAATGTAACGCCATCCCCAAAGCATGGGAAGGTAATGATCAAGTTAGTGACCATCTGAGCTAAAGGTGCGTACCAGGCAGGTATTGCTTTTCGTCCTAGAAATTGTGTCTGGATCATATCCCAGAACATCCTGCTGGTAGCTGGAATATGTGATACACCTCACTCAGCTCTGACCATGCTGCTGAATGGCCCATGTCTGACCATCTTTCTGAGCTATGTACAAGGCAATCAAACATTGCAGACACTTTGGGAGTTCACCAGGTCCATTATGCCTATTAATAAGTCATAATCTTTGTAGGTTACTAGTTTTCTCTATGAGCTAAATGTCACATGTCTACAGAAAAGGATAAGGTCCCCTTCGATGAAATTAAATAGGAATTTAGCTGCCTATAACCCCAGTTCATCATATCTGCTTTACAGAACTGCATGCTTCTAAATTTACTATGCATTTTCTATTGAAATTTTTCTGGATGCCAATATTCAGGCACTGTAATGTAAGAAAATGGGTGTTTTCCAACCAAAATACCACTGCAATGCAGATTATGAGGCAAAATCTAGGAGTGATCAGAACAGGGAAGAGCTATATCAGAAATGACATTAATACCTGCCTTTCTTATTCATTGTCTAGTCATAATGATGGCTGTCTCTATTGCATTCCCTAAGTTATGTGATAATAGGTAGATCGCAAAAGCTCTTGCAATTTGGGTTTTTTTTTCACCAATTGTCTGAATCTTCTTATGTCAAAGCTCAGAGAAAACAAAGGCGAAAGGATTTTAAGATTTCTGCTTATTTCTAAATAAATAATGTTTCATGCTTCTTTCTACAGCCAGGGTACTTCTGAGATGGTCTGTCTTTTATTTAATGCCTAAACACACGCACTTACTTGCTGAACTTGGAGGCATACGTACGGAAACATAGCCAGAAGTTGTTATTGAGAAAAAGTCAAAGGCATGGAAAGAAATTCACAAGCAAGATGAGGGTTTTGCTTTGATTTTCAGTATGACCACAGAATTACATTGAGAGTTCAAGGTTATCCAATATTTGTAAAGAGCTGGCTGTTTCTTTAGGAGAGTAAAATCATGACTTTATACAAAGACAGACTTTACCTTTGTCGGTTCAGCAGTCTTAATCTTGACCTCCTTATTTGAAGGACTGTGGAAAAGTGTGTGTGAGGGGGAAAACATGGGCATAATTGGACAGGAAAACGTTAGACTCTTATTTTCTTTGTTCTTTGGAAACAAAAATGACTTTACATTTACTCACAATAAAACAAGATCTTTCTCAGCTGTAAAATTCTCCCCATAGAAATCTTACATAGAAGTAGTAAATAATACAGCACAAGGTAACAACAGTAACACATTAGAGCTTCGTTTGAATGCATGCTGTGCTTTGTGCATGATGCAGAATTCAATGGACAGCGATTCTAAGGATGGGGGGAGAGGCTTGTTTGTGTTCAGATTACATAATCCACTCGTCTTTGTTGTTATCGTTCTAGGCATTTTCTCCAAAGATGTTCTGCTTCTCATAAAGTGCATTCAGCCTTATCTGGAGCGCAGAAGCCTAAGGCTTTGTTACAATAGTTATTTATAACTTAACTATATGAAAAAAACTAAAAGGTAGCTGAACAGAAAAACACTTCTTCAGTCATAAATAAATAGCTCATTTGTACCTAGGGAGGAGAAGAATAGCTTTCAAAGAGATTTCACTTCAATTGCAGAATCATGATTTCCAGGTAGAAACTATTGCAAGAAGGCTCTCTAAAACTAGATTTGTGCAGTTTGTTGTTGAAAGCTTATTGCTAAGATTTGCAAAATTACTCTGGGATTTGAATACCTTTGTGGGTTTTTAGGTGTCCAACTTGGAATGAATCTGAAAGGAGCCATTATAATCCTAAGCATTCACAGATCTCTGAAAGCCAGACATTCCTGTCAACTATAAGACTAACCATCTTGAAATGGAAGAACGCAAAGTTTTTGCCTAAGAGAAAATGAGTGGCAGCTGCAGATGGAGGATCATATTCATGTGGGAGAATTTCAGCCTCTGAAACACAATGGAAGCAAAAAAAAGAGAAATCTTGGAAAGTTTTCTCTCAGTTCTCCAATTAACAATTTATGACCTATTGTAAATAGTGATTTTGTGCTCAGAAGCTGATTTCAGACAGCAGCCTAAATCTTTGTTGAAACACATAAATCAGAAACCATGCTATGTTTATGATGATACTGTTATGACTGCATTTGGTATCAGTTATACTGGTATGAAACTGAAATACTGATAAAGGTGTTTCTTATTTCCGGAGATCAATCAGCTGTACCTAAATAACAACATTCCACAAGCTTTGTCATTTCCATTATGATGTTCAACAATATAGTCATATCATAGTTGAAACACTAAACTTTTGTCCATTTACAAGACCTTTTTAGCTCCAGCCAACCCTACTCAAAAGAATAACTTTCAAAAATCAGGGGAAAAAACCTCAATTGTATTTTCTCCTCATGTGCAGGTTTTGCAGAGATGCTTTTCTTTTTCATTTCAGAAGAGTTCTTTTGGTTTTAAAGGGTAGAAAGACAGAAAAGAATCAAAATTCATACAGCGACATTGAATTTGAACCACACATAAGCAAGGTTTGTTACTCAATTTTATTTGAGGTTGTTTTTGTGCTAACTGCCCTGCTATGCTGATCTCTCAGATCATCATCCGCATTGCATTTGAACATTTCCAAACCTATCAAATAAACAGTGATATTTTTCCCCCTCTTTTTCTGTTGTGAAGCCAGAAGAGTACACTACCGATTTCCCCAGCATACAAGATTTCTAAGCAGCAACAGTGAAACCTCCTGAACTCTCCATAGCGCGTGCTGGAATGCAGCATTTCTCTATTCTTGAATTCCTTTCAGTAGGTGTTGAAACCTTTTATAGTAAATTGCATTTTATATGTTAGGAACTTCAAAAGAAGGTGTTAATATAATTGAGACGTGATAAGTTTGACAGTTGGTGTCATTATATGAGTTTCACTCAGCAACCTTCTGAAGCAAAAATAATTAAACCCCCTGTCTTCCCAAAGAAAGGAAGCTTATGCCTGTAATGATGAAATAACTTCTTAATAACTTGCTTTAATCCATAAAGTCCTTGTCCCAGTCCAATATTCAGCGTTTGAAAATGGATTACATGTAACTATTCTGACTCTCATAGTGCTGACATTATTTAAGAAATGGATCTTTTGAAACAGTACCGTTGTATTCTGTGGTTATTACTCTCCCTTATTAAAGTACGGATGGGCAAATACCTTACGGTTAACTACTTAACACTTACTTTAAATCTCATTGGTCTTCCATCAATAGGCTGGGGTCCTGCCCCAAGTTGCCACATCTATCATGATTTGTCTAAGAGCAAGCACAATAACAGAGGAAGTGTTGGAGAGCCTGGGAACAGGAGACATTCTGAGTATCATTTACTTGATACTAGAGACACTGAAGAATCAACTAGTTGATTCATTTCCTGCTGAAATTCTGGTCCCCGATATGTGATTTAATTGATCAATGTATGTTAGGATTCAGACTGCTAAGAAGGATAGGAGGAATTTTTTTGGTCTGAGACCTATGAGAAAAGCTGAAGAAAAAGTTGATCAACAAACCAAAATGATGCTACATATGTAAAATACAAAGAGAACTATCCTTTTGGCTCACATATGTTAATGCATAATTAAATCAAGGACAAATCTGACCACTGATACCTTGGGAATGTTCTTGGAATGTGTCATATGTGAAACTGATTCTGCTCTTCAGAGAGCTCAGAATTCCTGGGGCTTGCACCAACTCTCCATATTCCTTGCTGGAACATGTATTGTGCTCCTAGTTTGCCTCTCTATTCCTTCCAGCCTGCATTGTGTAGATAGTTCTTCTCAAAACAGCAGAAAGTTTTATGAATTCTAAATACAAAGTCTTTTCTGAAGTCACCCAGTTGGACAGCTAACATTCACTTTGCAGTAAGATCCACACAAAGATCAAACATGACAGAGTTCATGGTGGAATCAGGAATGGACACAGCAGTAGACCTTCTCCATAAAAATTGCATTGTATAAGTATTTTAAAGCTACAAAAAATAGGACTTCAGATTTTTCAGGCCTGCCTAGCATAGCCCCAGCCTTCACAGAAATCTGTTCTTCACCTAAATTCATCCCAGCATCTCTTAGTTGTTACTCTGACCTTGGGGGATCTTATTCCTTGTTGAGATGAGTGAATTAGAGTTAAAACCAAAATGCTTATAAAAACAGATCTCCAGTTAAGAGCCACGGGCACTTTTTAATCTTACAAACAAGGATTTGTGTGCTCTGGCCTTCCCTCAAAAAGAAGGTGGTATCTATTTTTCAAAGTGCCCCTTTCAACAGTTTGAATCATGAAGAGAAAAGGAACATTATACACAACTGAAACTGAAGAACGATTTAGATTGCTATACTCAGTTCAAGTTCATCCCCCTAAGTTTGATTTCTGCACTACATGCCACCTTATCCATTTTACAAGCCTGTTTATCCTTCCGTGTGCTTAAAGATAAATGGTCCAAGTTTGGATCAGTGATAAAAACATGTTATGTGAATAATGGTGCTTCATCCAGGCTGTTGTGCAGCTCATATTTGGTTAGATATTAGGCTTAGGTTAGATACTTCTACTTCACTTGGCTAGACAATTCTGCTTTTGTAGGAATACTCAGACCATGTCAGACCTTCCCAAACATCTCAAAATAGAGGTTTGTGAACTTACATCTTTAAACAAATACAAGTACCAGCTTTGTAAACTCTCAGTTTTGCAGTAGACAGCAAACAGAGCAGAAAGAAGAAAAAGATTTTGATGCCTGTGTTTTAAATCAGATCAGGCACCAGGCTGAAGGCAAGCTTGGGACAAATAATAAGGCCTACAGAGGTTGGCAGAGGGAAGCAGGAGCAGGAACATTAAGCAGGCGAGACCTGAACAATCAGGTCTAGGACTGTTTTGTAGATGGGCCTGCCTGTTGCGTACATTATGCTGAGGGAATAGTTCTGTTGTGCTGCTACAGCATTTGAAGGCCTAATAACAACAATTATTTATTATTCTTATGGCTTAGACAGTTAAATCTTTGAGCTTTACCACCTCAATGCCAGCACCATCAGTCTCATCTGAAAATGTTCACTTCAGATTCATGACAACTTTGATGCCTGCTCTCATTTGTAATGGTGCTTGCATTCACATTGCAGATCTTTCCAAGGACCACGTGGAACAGTGTACCAATGAATTTGAAAAGGTTTTAGTGGGTTTGAGAGAGGTCTGTAAATAGGATCAATCATAGTCAGCATGCAAGTTGTGGCCTCCACATACAGGATGTCAATCTCCAATAGTTCACAGACATCATCCCCAAATTCCTAACCTGGTCCCCCATGTCCATGACTTGCTACAGTTCAGTTTATGTACTTAACATTGCATCAGTCACTTTTCATATAAATAGATTTTCAGTAACCATTGTCATGGCACTTTCATCAACAGCTTTCCTGAGAGACCACTTAATGTTGGTTCCTATGGAGCAGCTTCACATAAGGCACCATCAATGACTTTGTCCTCTTGAGGGAGTATTCTCTTACTAGTCTAACCTGCGTGATGTACTCTGATTGTACAGCCTCTTCATGTTTACTGCAGATTAAGAGCTACCTTTTGAAGTCTTCGTGTCTTTCATCCAGACCTGAAGAGGAAGAAAAACCAGAGCACTGCTGGGAGAACTTGCTCTGTCATCGTGAGAATGTGACACATCCTCAGATTACAGTGGGGATAGCTGAAACATGATGGGGGAAGGCCTGTGTTATAACACTAGTAAATTAAATGTACTTCTGTAACTTTTTTGTATCTTACACAACGCAGCAGGAATGACATGAGGGAAAATGACAGGCAAGCACATGCCTCAGCTAAGGAGAGGGGAAAGAAGGTGAGGAAGCAGGAGGTGGTGATAGAGCATGAATAGCTTCGCAAGGCATCCCCAGACAATCAAGCTGACAGAAGGAGTGGGAGTTTGCAGGCAAACTTTCTGCAGTCTCATTAGATTGGGAGCAGGCTGATGAGAGCTGTACATAACAGGTGCTTTATTTAACAAGGGAAAGAGAACATGAAAATGAAATGAAAGAGAATTATTAGGAATAAAGTTTCGCCAAGAGTGTTGGAGGCTGAGGCCATGACAAGGGAGAGTGTGGTGTTCCACCTCTTTCTGTTCCTTTCTCTGTGTGTAGGCTTAGAGGTAGGAGGTCTGAAGGTTTCCTATGAACCTCCTACACCCTGCAGGGGTGTGCCATAATGTGCCCACCCTTGAAGGATCTATAGCTTTCCACAGCTTCAACACCTACAGTGTTCCTTCAAGGACAGATTAGTACTGTCACACAGGGCCTGGGACAAATGGCATTTCAGGTGTCCAGTGCAACATCTTACAAGCACCATGTAGTGACCAGCATGTGACCTCATTAATAGTTTTGGATCTGTTTCCTGAAGAATCAGTGATGTGGCCCAAAGCCTCTGGCACATAGGACACCTCTGAGGGAGAGTATACACATCCACATGTTCCGAAAACCAACGCTTGGATTGAGTCTTAGCCTGCAGAGTTTTTGTGAGGTTAGATATAAGGAAGAAGTTCTTTAGTGTGAGAGTAGTGAGGCACAGGAATGGGTTGCCCAAAGAAGTGGTGAATGCTCCATCCCTGGCAGTGTTCAAGGCCAGGCTGGACATACACATAACCTTGGGTGATATGGTCTAGTGTGAGCCATCCTTGCCTATGGCAGGGCGATTGGAACTGGATGATCTTAAGGTCCTTGCCAGCCCTAACTGTTCTATGATTCTATGACCCTTCTGAGCAAGTCTTGACATTTCTTTTCCACCTTCCAAAAACATCAACAAAATTCAGTCACCAAAAGAGCTAGTTCCACCACTCCCAGGAACAGAACATGATCTACCATGAAATTCCAATTAATAAATTGGGGGGTTGATAAATAGGACCTACATATGAGAATTTTTTTTTAGCTCTGCGTAGTTAACCAAGGAGATTCTTACCAAGCTTACTATGGAATTGCTACCAGGGACAGCATAACATTGGTATCCAGCAGGCACAAAAGATGTTCGTTCAGCAGTTACCAATTTATTTACTTTTCTCATTGCATCAGAATACATGAGCAGCAGACTTATGTTTTTTTTCATATTTCCCTTCAATACGATAGTAGTAAAGAAATACTGATGTCCTCTTGTCTTCAGTGGTTGGAATGGGATGTGCATATCACCATCTTAAAATTGTCAATGGCAATTTCATTTTTAAGCTAATTCTGAAACTGAAACTTTTGCTACTCATTTTCAACACTCCATTGTAGCCACCTTGCTGAGAAATGGGTATTTGCTTTTGTAGGAGATAGTTTGCAATGGGTGGGCTTGCAATTAGTTATATCTTGCCCTGTTATTTGGTAATAGTACCTGGTTTTCGCTAAATCCTTGAAGGTAAAGGAAGCAAACTGGAGGCTGCTTCCTCTCTCAGAGGCAGGGTAATATTCCCAAGTTGACAAAAAGTAACTAGTCTTGACTACATCAGCATCTACCTCCTGCATGTACCAGGACTTTAAAGAAACCCAGAGCTGCTACTTCATACTGCAGCGTGTTACCACTTTGTGGCTGGATAGATGGGTTTTTGTTCTGGCCAGGGGAGAAGGTGTTCGCTCAGTAGGTGTCTGATACAGACATATATATTCCTATAGACCTATTTCAAACTTCATAATAGGGAAACACTTCAAAATCCTGAAAATATTTAACTTTTCTTGTTATATTACCCTTTTACACACTTGTCTGAGGGTAGCACAGGTTCACTTGCTTTTTGCAGCTTGGTTTATCTCCGTATACTACTAGATATACAGGGATGTCTCTCATCTGACTTTGGATATCTATTACTTAGTTGCTTTGGCTACCACCTTCTTTGTAATCACTTCAGAGACCTGAGGGCTTTAAGGTACAATTCATTTGACCTATTTCTGTCACTGGTTTTAACATGAAATAAATAGTGCTCCAGAAGTTCTCATTTCTCCCCAAAGTGAGCCTCAGGTGACCAGCTCAACCACAGCTGCCTATGGTGCAGCTGTCTGCAGGTGCCTTGCATTAGTCCCACCCATGATTCTCACTCAGTGCTGTATCCACTGAAATCAGTGGCAAGACTCCCTTAGGCTTTGGGTACAGTTCTGCCCCATTTCATCTTTGAGAAGAACTTGATGTGCTTGCAGATGTTTTGAACACATGGTGAGCTTTTGCTTTTCCAAAGATTTAGGGTAGCATCTTAAAGACCCATTAAATATCTGTATTGAGTCACTCTTGCTTACTGACCTGTTTGAAATGAAAACTGAGTTAGCGTGATAGGCTTGGAGATGTAACATTCTTCTGCAGGCTTGAAATTGTAGAGGTAATTGTTTTATTAAAATATTTGCTCTTCTGCTCCCTACAAGTTTTTTGATGGCCTTGAAGTCATTGTATAGCCCCGTGCTAGCCATTAGTGCTTTGATTTCCACAATGCCTTGCTTTATTTAATAGGGCTGAAATATTGATTAACATTTACAGATTCAATTCCAAGCACTTGCCAGGGGTTACAGAGAGCCAGAGAAAGCTGGTTGTGCCAGTCAAATTCTGAGGTGTAATGAAATCCCCTACTGTGCCTGTCAACTTATCCAGTGTACAGGTCATTTCCCACAAGCTCTGCAGTGTTGAAAGAAGCAGTTTTCACTTGAAACATTTCATAGGCAAAGGAAAAATATGTCTCCAGTATTGTACGCTTTATCCCTTTGTCTAATATTGAATAGGCTCATTGCTTCACACAATTTTCGCTCCCAAAGCTTTCTAAGTCAATAGAAGAATGTTTCAGGTGGGCACAAGTCAAGACTCTCAGTGTAAATGCTTTATTACTGTTGTCAAGGAATTTCACAGTAACTAAGGCTAGAGATAGACAAACCTCAAAAGCACTGGAATCTCAATTCATTTTAGTCAGGTATTGAATGATTCTTTGATTCTTCCAAATATTACAAAGCTCCCTTTGAAAGATACTTGCATCCTTCTTCCAATAATGTCCTCTTTCTTAATTTGTTCCACAACCACAATTTTCCTTCAAATTGAAACCCTCTTACCTATTTCAATCCAAGTCCAAATAGGATCTATTCTGTTCCATCCAAGTCTTTATCTGATTTTTAAAATATTTTTCATGATCAAGATGCTTTTGTCATCTCGTACAGAGAAGAGAAAGGATGTGCAGCAAAATGTTTTGCTTTTATAGGGTTTCAGTTTTGTTTCTAGTATTAAATCTTAGGTATCTGTTTTTGGAAAGGTTATTTTAAAGAGAGATATCTTGTTCTTTGGGTGACAATCTGGTGAAGGTCCTTGTGATCATCTGTGATCAAATGTATTATGTATATTAAGAGTAGTCCCCAGAACAGTGATGTTGCTTGCAGAATCTAATTTTAAGTCAAGTATAATGAATCTCTTCATGCCAGAAAATTAAAGTTACTGATCTTAATGTCTCATGTGAGGCAATATTGTCTCAAGATCAAAATTCCTGAATGGTGCATTAGAAGAGTATTGTTGTTTGCCCTCTCTTGTGTAACAGGGGACACATATATCTAAGCTAGTGAATGCTTCCAGCACCATGTCCTGACCTGAACTCTAAACGATGACTGTGATTTACAAGTTTACAGTTGGCTTTGGTTAGCTTCTCTGCCAGCGTCATTTGTAATGGGACGTTTGACACTGATGCATGGCTGGATAGGACTACCAATAGATTCAATAACAGTTTCTCCAGTATTTTCTGAGTATATTGAAAGAAGAGGGGAAATATCCATCTGAGGATGATGTATTGGATATTTTACATATGAGTGGCACTGGTTCAGGATGGAAGAAGTCTACATTGAATTGAAAATTTCTAGCTATCTGAACTCAATGGATATTGCAAAAGGCAAAGGAGCTTTTCATCACAAATGGGTGATGAGAAAAATCCTGCTGTTTGGCATTCCAAAGGAAGTACACATTTTCTCCCTCAAATACGTCTTTTTGTATTATTTAGGAGCTTTGTGCTATGATAAGTTGCAAACATGCAGCCCTGATAAATAGTTTACTACCAGAGATTCGTTTTCCATCAGCAGGTGTGAGCTTCAGTGGAAATTTGGCTACAAATTCCCTTAACTTGCAATATACATTCAATTCTGTTGCTGAGAAATTAATTATGGTCTGTATAAACCTTTGTTTCAGTCATTATACTTAAAATTGTGCATTCTTCCCTGAGATCAAGATGTCTCAAACAAGGGCTTTGCTAGAAAATGGAATTAAAAGGATTTATTTCCAGTAAGCAGCATCCTCAAGGTTAAAATATAAAATTCTAATGATCCATCAGTGAATCCTAGGGGTGGGGTCACATTTAAGATTAAAGAAACTATATTTAGGTGTCTGTATGTGAGCTGTGTATTTAATTTCCTGATAGGTACAGCCAACAAACATCGTATCCAGAGGACTATTTAACTGACCAGCCATTAAAGTCAAATTCAATTATTTAAGCTTTCTGAAGCCTTTTGAGATGCCTGAGACATTCCTACTGGTCTGCCAAATGTAACAGGATTTATGGGGGACAACACCATTGTGTAAGAGCAGGTAGAGGCCAAGCAAGGTATCTCTCAGAACCTAAAATGACGCAAGACTCTATTTAGCATCAACTGGATGCTGCTCTAGATAACTACTTCAGGGTGAGCTAATAATCTGAGCAACACAGATATCTCTGCTTTGAGAGAGGGAGACATCCTGGAGCATTTGAGACATTTGCATAGCTTGGACAAACACGACATAGGCCCTGTAGGAGACACAAACCCTATTGAAAGTGCAGGCATGAGCCAAGTGGGATCCACAAGGGAACCTCAAATGGCAATAGACACATTCATTTAGGCAAATTATCTGAGTTCTAGAACCCATTGACTTTTCATTACATTTCCTATGTCAGGAGCTTAGCAGATGTGTAGACATCTGCAGGTAAACTATTCTGGGACTTTGATGTTTCATCATGTCGATATGCATATTGAAATTTCTCAGAGAACCACATCTGAGTATCTCAGGATTAGGTTGGCAAGAAGAAGTGGGTTTATGGATCCGCAAGTCTATAGTGGACTCTAAATCAATACAAAATCCAAACTACTTTAACTCCATTCCCAGTTAAGAGATTAATTAATTGCAACAAGGTCTTACCTGAGGTACTTTTCTCCCAGTTGGTGTTTTCAGAAATGATTACAATTTCTTCCCTTGCTAAAAGGAGTTGTGTGCAGAAAGAAGACTTCTCTTAACCCAGACCTACTGGGTTCAGATCTCACGTTAGTGGAGGAGAAAAGTGAGTAAAAATGTCTGATACTCTCAGCTTTCAAGTGAAAGACAGGACTCAGATACTCTCCTTTTCTGAGTCAGGCCTTAATTTTAAAAGGAAAACACTGTGTTTCTAGATATTGCAAGCCTTTTGATTGACTTTAAACAAGAAATCAAAAAAATATATAGTTCAGGTCCACACAAACGTATTTTTTTCTAAAAAGGGATAAACAGAAAAAGCAATAACTAGCAGAGCCATAATAATAATTATAGTAGCAATAACAATCATATAGACTCACCTGAAATTGAATTTCAATAGAATATCTGTGCCTAACTTCTTTTCCATTTGAACAATCTCAGTCACAGCTCTGGTCTCCTGGCATTACTGTGCATTGGCTTCTAGTGTTATCTTCCAGTGTGTCTTTGACACCTCTCTCTCACACCACTCCAGACCCAGCTCCATTTCTCAAAGCAGCTTTTCAGCTATGTGCCTCTAGTTCCAGGTACAAAGCTTTACTTTGCAAACTACTTCCACAATTTCTGCTTTCTCACATTTTTCTTTGCTTATGCAACTAAATTCTATTGACCTTAATTAAGCTTGACTAGGTTCCAGAGCTTTGCATATTGTTTTTATTTTTGTTAAGATATACTATGCTTCCCCTCTAAGTTGCATTTCTTGATCCGCACTAATTTTATCACTCTACTGCCAGCTTGAATGTAAACCCCTCCAGTTAAATCATTGTCTTTTTAGAGTAACTTTGTAGTATTAAAGGCAAATCTGTAACACTTTCATCATGTTGACATAATAGCAACCCAAGATATCCCTGACTGCAGGAATGCTGGGGGCATGAATTCGAACATTTTGCTGTAGGCTAAATTGTAAAAAAGGCTTTAGCAGCTGTGATTGACCATATCTGTTCTGAATCAACTGTAATGTATTTAAACTAGTGGCTTTTAATTAGACCTATGCAAGGCTGGGGACAATACTGAACACAAGCAGGGAAAATCTCTGCTGCAACTCAGAAATAATGTCGGCATTTGAATTGCTCATCTCCAATTGTGACGCCTTTCATGAATGTCTCAACTTTCTGTTTTCCTTATTCTAGCCACACTTTAATCTCGCTTCACCTCTCTGCCCCTTAGCAAAATGGTATGTTGACTTCTTGCTGAAGGCATGAATGTATTCTCTTTTATTGTGTTTTGCCATAATCCTTTTAGCAGCCTCCTCCTTCTCGACATTTTCTGGGTCTAATCATACCAGCCAGAAATTTAGAAGCACAGATCCTATTGACTTCTTCTATGTGTTCCTACACATAATAAAGGTGCTTTTGAAAGTCTCCCTCTGGGTGCCTCAAATAGCACTTATACTGTAGAAACTTAAGTGGAAGTGAAGATGTAAAAGAAATGCTGAACACCCACAGATTCCGTCAGCTTTAGAAGTTATTGCAGGTCCTTTATCACGTCTAAAACTTGTACATTTGTACTCAGTTTGGAAAGGCCAGCGCATTTGCAAAAGTGAAGTCTCACCCTGAAGAGTTTTTTGTTTCAATAAATGTGTTACTAAGGGAAAAAGAAGATGGAGACCTTGACATACCTGTCTAATTTCAGCCTTTCATCAAAAGAGCCCTTACTTTTACACTTCATGATAAATTCAGCCTATCATTGACCACTTCTTAAAGCAGAAGCAAGGAATATATACATTCAGGACCAGACACAGATCAAGATTTCTATTCACATGACTCATGGTTACTTTATAGTGCGTGGAAATCTGCTACACTTTGAGGTACCCATGCCTGGCTTGAAAGGCCCTCTTGGAGTTTTTCCATTGGCTTCCGTCAAATTATATTAAGCACTGAATCCTGGCAGAGATTTTGAAATCTCAAATAAGCTGCCATGGTTTCAATTCACAAAAATGTCAAGGCATCTATGTTTAATTATGAGCGTAGTCATTAGAAACTCAATAGCCATTTAAATTGATTGTCATTTGGTGGTCCGGTCTCCCATACAGATAGAAAGTTAATCTAAATTTAAACATTTACATCAGTTCTTTTCATGGATCCCCCCTTTGGTTTTGGTTTTTGTTTTGGACGTATGGGTTTAATCCTTTGAAAAGAAAGTAAGAAACCTGAGAACCCTGCAGGATTAAAATGAAGCCAGGAAAAATACCAGAAGACTTCTTTCCCAGCAGTAAGTTTGGGCCTATTTTAGAATCATAGAATAGTTAGGGTTAGAAAGGACCTTAAGATCATCCAGTTCCAACCCCCCTGCCATGGGCAGGGACACCTCACACTAAACCAT
>JANHGB010032582.1:0-12711 GCA_026283785.1 Coracopsis vasa | reverse complement strand
AAAGAAAAAAGAAAATGATTATAAAATTAAAGAAAAGGAAATAAAAGAAAAGAAAAGAAAAGAAAAGAAAAGAAAAGAAAAGAAAAGAAAAGAAAAGAAAGAAAGAAAGAAAAGAAAAGAGAAAAAAGAAAAGAAAAGAAAAGAGAAAAAAGAAAAGAAAAAAGGAAAGAAGAAAAAAAGGAAAGGAAAAGAAAAAAAAGAAAAAAGAGAAAGAAAAAAGAGAAGAAAGAGAAAGGAAAAAGAGAAAAAGAAAAAGAGAAAAAGAAAAGGAAAAGAAAAAAGAAAGAAAGCCAGTGAAGGAGATCAAAGTTCTTTCTTCATATTTGCCCAGAGAGGTACAGATGGGTATGTTTGATGTGCAGACACAATTTAAAATGACCTTCTACAAATGTCCTCATGCACAAAACAAGAAAAATCCATTACTCTAAATGTCTGGAAAAGTTCATTATACTTACTTCAGTCTCTGTGGAGCATCTTTAAGCAAAAGCATGGTAAATAATATGTCAATTTTCTATCGCCACCTATGAGTGAAAATACAGAACTGCAAATTATTCGTCTGTGCATAATAGAAGATATGTGACATCTGTAGTTCAACTGTTTGAAGATATTTATATCTGAGGTGAAATCAATGAGGACTTATAATTTCTGAAGGAGACACAACAATTTTCAGCGTATGTAGGGTTTAGGAATTTATTTGGGTTTATTTGTGTCATAGATTTTGAGACTTATCTCAGTAGTTCTACTGTCCTGCCCTAACTGAAGCCAAAATGTGGGTGTTGTATAATCAAAGATAGAAGCAAGCTTCTGATTTAGATGGTGCATGCTGTATGAAACAAGGTTCATATTAGACTCCTGGACCAACATTGTGTTGACAGACTATGAGGTATAAAATATAGGTAGAGACTTAATGGCAACTGGTGCAAGAGGGGAGGAGGAAATAGGAGAGAAACAAGTGCAAAGGTTTTCTAAAATCAGCAGCAGGCTGAAAGTGGGGTAAATCAGAAGATCTGAGTGAATGTAAAACGCTTGAGATATCGGATGGCTGAAGAATGGAGATGAGAGGGGACTGGAGACGGGACAGAATGTGCAGGATAACAGGACTGGGGGGAAATAGGTATGGCTGCTAAAAATATGGGGTTCATAAGGTCACAGGGTGTGAGATGGCAGCAGCAGCACTTGAGGAAGAATAAGACAAAGTGAAGACAACACAGTGTGTTGAGACACTGCTTTAGAATTCAGGTAACCTGGAAACCATATTTAATTGAACTACAAGCTTCTTATGTGGTTGGAAAAAGAAGATCATAAAAGAAAAAACTGTAAAATATCTATGGCCATAATTCATGGAAAGAGTCTTGGTGGGATTCACCAAATGAATGTAGTGCTACAACTGAAATACCTTCAAGCAATGAAGAAGAAGAGGTTTTTTCAGCTTTTCTTTCTCCCTTTTTTGATGGTCCCTAATTATTCTGTTCTGATCAGCTGTGAAAGACATGCATCAGATTAGAAAAACTAGAAAAAGTGAGCAACAGAAGAAAGCCTTGTGCATTCTCAAAGTGATCATTTTAAAATGCTTTGGCAGTATATTTAGGACCTGAACTTAAATCCTTTAAACATGAGGGGTTTAGTTTTCAACACTTGCTGATCAGTAAAGGGGTTTAAGAATTTGGAATACAAACTTAAGAGAATTTTCAGAGATCCAGGACTGATTCTTGGTGAGAAGAAAACTTAAATTGGCCCTATTGGAGAATCAAGAATTTATATTTCCAGCAGTTATTTTTATTACTCAAAGAAAAAATCTGTTACTTAAACCAAATTTATTTTGGCATCGGATATACTGCTTAAAAAGTTCAATTAAAACTTGTGCAACTCTCAGAGTGTATCTACTGCACTGAAGATATAATGGAATATATTTTAATTTGAGTGAGAGGATGTTGAAGATATAATAAAAGACTTTGACAGATTTCCCAGAGAGCAAATGAAATTTAACTATGCAGATCCTACAGGCAAAAACCAATTGTTCTCAGAGATCTGTTTAATACACTTCAGTTCAGCAAATATGGCTTTACCACTAATCCAGGTAAAATAAAAGCAATATTTTAAGTGATTACTCTACAGTCTAAGGCGGTTGTCTTGAGATTTTCGAGGATAAAGCAGAATATGGAAAAACTCATTCAAGACAGATGTGATGTCAATTAAGCCTTAAGGGAAGAACTGGAAATTCACATGACCTTGTATCAGAAGGACAATTATTAGACATTTAAATAGCTAAAATTGCTCTGACTACTCATACTACCTTTTCCTTTTAGTATGCATATACAATGTTAGAGTAGATATATGCTGTATGCAGTATTCCTTGTGAATTGTCTATAAATTTTGATCCCTAATTTAACAAGCCAACAAAAAACAAAGGCCTGAAACTCAAAATAAAAAGGCAATTTGGAGATTTTAGTGTTTCTTTGCTTAGCTTGGTACCAAAAAAACCCCCAAAAAAGGTATAAAGAGGAAACAGTCTTAGAAACCGGGCACAAATCACTCAAAAACTTGTTTTAACCAATTTAAAGGTGGGTACTCAGTGGGTAATAATTGGCTGAATTGACTACCCAAGCTGAGGACTAGCTTGCAGTCTTTAGAACTGATTAGAATTAAACATAAAATGATGATCAAGCTGAGAATCCATGGTGCCAAGGATAAGTTGTCAAAATCATTAGACTTCGGTTTAGAAATGACACGGGGTCAGATTATCACAGGTAGTTACACGGCTACAGCAGCATATTCCTGTTATCTAAAAGCTTGAAAAGCCCTGCAGCCCATACCTCCTAGGAAAATCCTTGTGTCCTTAATTTTGTTCTAAACACAAATAATGCATAAATGTCTAATTGTTTTCATTAACGGAACTTAGTCTCTTAGAAACACGAGGTTCCACTGAAATACTACTTCAGACTCTCAATTGGCATGAATTTAATGATATGATGTTATTGATGCTCACGAGGCTCAAAATTTGTTTTATTACTCCAACACACCTAGCTCCAGGAGTCCTGTTATGAAAAGATCAATTTTTATTTAGGAAAAGATTAGCTGCTGCTTCTTGCCATCCAGAAAAAATGGTCTGAAAATGTAAAACTACTCTTGAAGCTAAATGGAAAACAAATAGAATTAGTTCTGTGATAATGCTATACTTCGAAAGATCTGGTACTTTATACTGGACCTTGCCTTCCAAGAAGGGTACAGACTCATCGCTTATTAAAGGCTGAGGTTATTGATACTGTGCTCACCTGGTGCACAACACGAAACCCACAGGTGGTTCTTACAGTGAATACCAAAGAGATCAGCATTACTGTGTCAATAAGTAATACAGAGTGAATCAAATAGAGTGCTTGTACGCTATAAATACCTTGAAATCAGCAGAAATGCCATTCCAGAAAAAGCAGACCCAGTTTTGCAGAATTGAAATAAACAGTTTTACATGAATAGCCCAAAGCGAGAGAATGGGTTATAAAACCATCTTTCCCTGCTCCTTTCTCTCAGCTCTTTAGCTGGCTGGTGTTTTGTCTCCCTCTTTTTCCCTTTCAGTCCTGACTCAGTCAACTTGCTTATTAAGTAAACAACCTTCAGAGCTGCTTGTCTGAGGAGTACAGTTCCATTAAGTAAAAATATGGAGCGAGAAACCCTTGAGAAGCAATGATCAGAGATCTAAGAATACAAATGAACAAATGCATTTTCTGATTTAAATATGTTATTGTTATTAACATCATTATTCACCTTCCAGTAGCTTCAGAACAAACGTCTCGCTGCAGTAAACTTTCATAGGCATAAACATCCATTCTGCCCTAAATAACTTCCATTGTAATTGAATGTTAGTAATATAAAACACTTATCAGGAAATGAGACTGACTCATACAGAGAGTCAACTGACTATGTGACAGGTGGGTTCCAACCTATTTTTTAAGTGGGAAAAATGTTCTTTGTGTTGATATTAGGGTTTCTCAAAGACTGGTTGTTTTTTAACATGCACCCCTGCAGTGATGGCTGCCAAAAAACCTTGTCTTTTCTTCGTTCGGCATTCAGCTTAATGATCCTGTTTCATAATGGTCTTCAAAGCTTTTTGCACAAGAGGAGGGGAGGTCTGCAGAGCCCTCTGACTTCCCCTGCAAAGGCTCATGTTGCTGCATAACATGTGAGATGGGAGCAGCACTGGGTCTGTGGACTGCTGCTACAAAACTTCCCCAGGCCCACTATGCAGCCCTCAATCCACATCACCCTTTCCCAGTGCAGGAGTTTACTGTCTTTGGCACTCAAAGTTAACACATACTTTTTTGTCCAAGGCCTACAAAACACTTTGGAAACAGAAAGCATTTCAAAACATGCCTGGAGCATCACTTTAGAAACAAGCAGACGCGCAATATCCCTGTGAGGCAGAACAATGCTATTATACTAATTTCACAGATGGGTAAACTTGAACGCAGTAAGGTAAAGGGCTAGATCCTGTTTGGTGCTGTGATTTGATATTTTAGGAGATTAAGCAGCACAGAGAGCATTTTTCCCCTAGCAGGAAGGCTGAAAGACAATCTATACAAGAAAATACAATAGGAGTGCAACTGTAAATGCACTTACTCATACAACGCACCCACGGAAGAGTGTGGTTTGCCAGCTAGAGGGCACGCTCATCTTTTCTGCTGAGCCGCACAGGTAATGAAGACCCTGGTGCCCATTCTCCCAACAAGCACACTTGTTCTTTTTCAAACAGGAGTGAAATGCATCCCATCTGCCTGACAACCCCTCTTCCTCCATGTTCTCCAAGCTGGCGTGAGTCCAAAGCAGATGTTGCCTCTGCTCCGCTCCTTTCACCCTCACCTCACCAGCAGGGCAGGATTTGCCCAGAATAACCTTGCTCAAGCACACGGAGAGCACCCAGATGTCCTCATGGCCATGCTCAGATCTCTACCCAGGCCATCCCCTGAATATTAATACCTATCTTCTGCATGTTCCCAGGACGAGACTGCTCTTTGGCAGGCTGAAGGATCTCTTTGCATACGCTAGGCAAGAGGGTTGCTGAGTTTGAGCTCACTTTTTCACTTTACACAATGTGAAATTTTTAATTGTCTAGTTGAGAAGGGTGGCAGCGTGAACAATCGTTTTGTTCAGACTCACAGAGCTGACAATGCTCTGTTCGTGAAACTGGGGCTGTTAATGATTCGTGAGCTGATATTTCCTCATACTTGGTTGTGCACAGTATACTTCATAATTTGAGCTTGTCATTTTCTTTTTTCGGGGGGGGAGAAATCCAGCAAAACCTCTTTTTTTTCATGGTAGACTTCTCTATAAGTGTGTAATTGCATCCTGATGCTCCCTGTGATTTGTGCCTTGTTCAGCCCATTGAAAGACTCTTTAAATACATTTTCATAAAACATTTTCTTTATTAGAAAAAAACACAATTTTTCCATGTGACACACCATGGAGGTACTGTTTTCTTATATCTGAGTACTTTGCATTCATATAAGATGCTTCAAAGAGCTTTGGCATCATATAGAACTATTTCTATGCTGAGAATTACTGCAAGAGGAAGGGACTTGCCAAGTCTGCAAGTGACTGTCACTTCACTCAATTGAAGCATCAGTTTATCCATCTCATGTCCTTACCACATAGATGGTAGGAGTCTACTAGAAGGAGCCTTCCACATCCAATAAAGCCTCAATAATCAGTCAGACCTTCAATGTAAATGTAAGAGCTGTTTACAAACTCACACAGAAACATCATGTTCCAAACCATAGAGCACCCAACTGCTGTGGCTTTGGCTACATGAATTAAGTGGCTGAAAGATAAAGTACTTTCAATAGCATAGCAGGCTTTGAAGATATATTTTATCATACATTATTTTTCATAAAGATTTTTTTTTTCTTAGTATTGCAGGCCTAAATATTAAAAATAGACTGTTGACTTTAGGTCTGTCAAATTTTAGATTGCTGTTAAGTCCTGCTCCTGAAAAGCAGGGTATCTTCAAGTGCCTTTGTTCAGAGAACCCAAATTGCTAATCATTTTAAACCAATCTTTCCTATAATTACGTTGTAGACCACTGCAACCAAACTCATCTGAAGAGATACATTATCTAAACAATGTGTGAGACAATCACTGTTAGAAGAGTACCAAGCCTCAAATAACCAGATAACATTTTTATTCCATGAGGGCGGAATTGAACCAAGGGAAGGCTCAGAGTCTGTCTAGGTTTTGAATCTTGTATCAGGGAACCAGACACAAAAGATGCCAAAGTAAAACTACCAAAAGTTATGAATTATATATATATATATATATAAAGAATAACAATCTTACAGGTATGTTTCATATTTAGTCATAGTTATATGTGAATAAAATGTAGTTTGCACCATCACCCATACAGTCCTGATACAATAAATGCAGTAATTTTTCTGTCTATAAGGAGCCAGCCAAGCCCATAGACAAGGCTGCTTGCAGTCACTTAATAGCACATGCATCAGGCTTCTCTTTCATTTCTAAAGTTTAGGCACTTGGCATGATGAAAAGGTTGAGATTTCTCTCAGTGGCTTTAAACATATGCAGTCCAAGCTTGTTACCTGCCAAAATTTCTTAAACTCACAAAATCTCATGTACACATATTCCATTTCCTAAGGCACTTTTCCAACTACTCGGCTGTAAACTTGGGATGAGGCTGACTGAAGAAGCAACAGTCATGAAGTCAGCATGTAGTGAGGAGCCTGATTTTTTAAGATGGTTGTTAAGAAACCTCCTCTGGGAGAAAGTGAACTGGATTGTAACCCTTGATAATGAAATAATTTCTCTGCTATAACCAATGACTGTTTTATGTGAAAGACATTAGTGTAAGACTGAGGCTAAAGTATTTTTGTACGTATGTGGGTGGTTTGGGTCAGCTATGTAAAGAACAATCACAGAGTATATGTAAATATATGCACTTCCCTCCGGTTTTAGGACACAGATAGGGAACTTTTCAGGTCTCATTCACAATTGCTTGCCAGAAGTCATCTGAACCCTGTGAGAACTTGTCCCCAGGTTTACACAATCATTCATATTCATGTATTTTCTTAGCCTCAGTGACATTTCTCCATCTTCATGTCCTGAAAAAGATACATTGAAAGAAAAAGAAAATCAGTACACTAAGATAGGAATGAAGAATCTCCCCATGGTACATATTCTGAAAGTCCTGTGACCATCATTATCGTTAGCAAATCTGTATTAAATGCATAACTGATGCTCCTTTATCTGTCAATTTTATGCTCTTAGAAATCAGTCAGGCAAATACCACTCAGATGATTTGATTTAGCAAATCTGATCTGCCCTGTTCTAGAGGTAAGCTGAAGAGTGATTTAAAAATCATAAGGACTGTAATCCCCATTTCTAACTGAATGCATTTTATTACACAGATGCAGCTAAATACTTCTGGACATTTAATTCAGCCTAAAATTGTCTCAGTTATTAAAAGCACGGAAATATTCCAGAGCAATTTTCCAAAGTACTACTGCTAAACCACCGTTTCCTGTGGCTGTTAACACAATAAGAAAATAAACAGACTATTATCTCAATTTAATAAATTCAGATTTATCTCACCTAGATTTATCCATTTTAAAGTTAGACATCTACCCTAGTTATCTGAGGTTTCTCAACAGCCAAAGGAGAGAGAGAGACATCTCTAGAGCATGATTCATGCCCCCTATCTTAAATACCTATCCCACTTTGGAAGCTGATTTCTCCTAACTGTTAAAAAGGGATGTCATATTTCTAATCTGAATCTGTCTAGTTTCAGCTTCCAGCTATTAGATCCTGACAAGCTAGATTAGTGAGCTGTTTACTGTAAAAAATATCTTCTCTCTGTGCATGAAGAGTTTAAGTAATCTACTCTTCAAAGAACTAAATAGATGGAGATCCCTATTTTCCCACTATATGACATTCTGGTTGCTCTTCAAATAAGTCTTGAGAGATAATATTTCTTATCACCCAAACCAACACAGCTGGAAAAAAATAGACAGGTTTCTGGGCACATAAGCTCTTCTTTAGGTCTCACCGAGTTCAAAGCTTCTCAATGAAAAGCAAATTCATTTTCATTTTTGAAAAACCATTTAACTTGACAAATTAAAGCTTTGCAAGGGATGAAGCACTTCTGACACGTAATTGGCACTCTAAGGTTTTAATTCAACAAAAAGCATCACAATAGTGAGCCAATTTGTCTTCTATTGCCGAGAGTCTCTTTCCAGTACGTACACAGCAAATTCCGTACATAAATGTGATGGTTTAAGATCGCACTCCTGAAGTTCACAGGAATCAATGGAATTGTTTCCACTAAATGAATTTCATTTAGGCCTTTTGATTCAGCTCTCTATACTTATACAGGATGAAAACTTCCATGGGCACTGAACAGCAGTCATTAGGAAGCTATGATGTGCTTGTAGGAATAAAGTTCACATAAATGGTGAGAGAAAGCACATTGTTAATTTGCATTTTACTTTAAAACTCACAGTGTATTCTGGAAACCCATGACCCTATTATCAAAGGCTAGAAGAAGATAATGAGATTCTAAATAGGGCTCTGAATAAATGAAGGTTTTCTCTCTATTATGAATGGATACATACTTACATTTATAGAGGTGTTCGCACGTCACTTTTCTGAGGTCTTTGTCAAATATTTCATTTTGTCAGATGAAGGTCAAGGGGACATTTGCACAATTACAAGATCACTGTGAAAAATGTGCCTGATAAAAATAAGCCCAATCTCTAAGCAAACAGATTCAGACAACTAGAGGGGACAGCTTCGAAACATTTGACATTTTCACCCTCTTGGAAACATAGAACCATTACTTCATCCTTACTTTTCCAGTCAAATCCTCCGAAAATGGATTAAGTTAATCCAATCCCAGGATCCAAGAAATTAATAGGCAAAAGAAAGAAAATACAGCTGAAGCTGTAAAAACAAATGCCAGTTTCTGCATTTAAACACAGATACAAACTTAATCTATTTTTCTGAAACATTCTTCTCCTTGTTTTTCCTTTTTTCTTTTATTCCTTAGATTTCACAACTTGATTTTAATGCAAAAAAGTAGCTATTTCAGTAAACCAGACATGAAAACCTGTCAATGGTAACAAACTTCCTGATACAAAGCTTAGAAGATATTCCAAAAGCTTTCCCCAAATCTGAGAAATAAAGAATAAACTAAAGCAATATGCTTTGTTAATTTAATTACAGCAGTTAATTGTGTAAGATGCACTGTTTACAGGAGAAATGTTACAAGTGATTCAGTCTATGAGCTTAACTCTTCTGACAAAACCCAGTATCTCACACTTTGCAAAATGCCAATTACCTTCTCAACAATGCTTTTGTCCAAATATGCAGTAAACAAAAAATTTGGGTATTAAGCAGGCATATCATTCTGTCCCTATAGTAAATAGGATGTTCCCGTAAAGCACAAGACCTCTTTCCTCTTTTGTCATGGCATAAATAATATTATTGGCATTGCTTCATTAGTTCTTCAATCTACATTGGGTTTTCCCTAGGGCATGGCAGCTGAGACATGCTTGATTCTCGTTACGTGTCCTGTTACTTGTCAACAAGCTAATGCAATTAGGGCTTTTCTTTCCTGGTGGTCTGTGTGTGTGCCCTGTGTGATTGGTTTTATTTAAAGATGGACTAGATTCAACATTCTTCCTTCCACAAACCGCAAGTGCGACTCATGTAAGAGCTCAGTCACAATTAGTTTGGCATATTTAGTGTTTCTTTGAACCCGCTCTCCAGTAGAATTCTTGTGTTACTTCGCAAATAGTTGCAAATGGAAATTGGCTGTTAGATTAAAATAGAAATTCATAAGCCTCTTACGAAGTATCCCTGTTAAGAATAAGGGTTGTGCTGAAAAATCCAACTATTCATATTATACACAGTAGACATCTTTCCACCTGAATGCTTTTCTCCTTTTTTTGATCACTTAAGACAAACAAGAAAGCTTCTCCTGAGTTAGAAACAAGGCTAACCCCTTTAAATCCACCAATTTGAAGAGAGAAAGAACAAGTCATTCATTTTCTATCCATTTTTATTTAAAACTGTAACATTTATATCTCTGATGAAATATGCAGTTTTGTTTCGCTGGCAGTTACAAAGCCCTTTTGTGCTCTTATTCTTTATATTCCTGTATCTTTCTTTCTGAAAGCTAACAAATGACAGATTTTTAAACTGTCTCAAATCTTTTAGAACTCCTACACTTTCAAGAACTTTAGTCACTTAAAGCTGTAAAAGTTGGGAACTGTGATAGAGATGCTAAGTACACTTTTACAATTTGAATTTCTGATTTTCAATAAAAATCCCATTCTGGCATCAAACCGGGTTTGGCTGCATATGGTTTATTGTAGTCACAAATCCATTTCAGTAGTTTCTCCAGCTTTAGGTAAAACTGCTTAATTGCATTTTTAATTTATAGTAACGAAAACAAAATCAAAACCAAAACCAGATTTCAGTTGTTCACACAAATTTTTGGAATTCCACACTAATTCTTGGAATTCAGAACCAGATTTTTAGGTAGTCATCATTGGACATGTATGTAATTTCTTTGTGTTATAGCTGAACAACACCATTTGTGAGCCCTTTTTGTGAATACTATCTGCAATATAATCAATGAAAAATTTCCTTTTGACTTCAATAGGATCAAACTTCAGCTGTAAGGGAACTAATAGCATAGTGGTTTAGTTTGCAGCAGTATGTGATCTCCATTACCCACTGAAAGTCAACCCCTCAGGTTATGTGATATCTGAGGAAAACCTTTTTTAAATCCTCAGAGTGTCATATTTTCACCATGGATATTCATGCTGTTATTCATGTTCTGTCAGATATATGCTCACCCTCACAGTATTTTTCCACACACTCTGATGACACCATCTGGGACAAGACTTTTCCCAGGAATGGCTTAAGCAGTTAGAGGCAAAAAGTGAGCACAGGAGAAGATGAACAGAGAAGTGAAGTGATTTGTTTGTGATCACAGGGTGTGTCACTTGAATATGTGATGTGCAGATCTAGGAAGGGATGCCCATTTCAGAGGACAGGGCCTCCATTCACATCATCTGCATTGCTCAAAAGGAATAGAAGAGAAAAAAAGTACCTCTTAAAAGTTGGTTGGGTTAAGTGTATAGTTTTGAGGACACTACCAATAAAGGCATCCGCATCAGTTAATGAACATGGATGCAGGAAAAGAAGATATAAAAGGAAAAGAGAAGTGCCTGGTGTAAAAAGCTGACCACATCACATGCAGCGAGAAGTTAAGTTCAGGCAAAACTGAGCTAGACACACATAACAGCTCCCAATAAATGTGATAATCTCACAACCAATAAAACAGCAGAACCAATCTCATGTCACCATAAGACAAAACCGCTTCTGTGAAGCAAATGATCATTATTTTTCAGTGGGGCACCAATGCAATATTCTGTAAGATTAATTTCTAACAAATTAGATTTTTAAAAGGAATTCTACATGTGTGAGAAAAGCTTTTCACATTTGAATTATTCACTGACTGCAGAACTTCTGGGTTGGGGTTTTTTTTCATTTGGAAAATATCTTCTTTAAATATTTAGAAAAAATATCCATAAACAGCATGCAGTTTTAATTACAATTTATACGCTTGCATTTTAATTGCCTTTTAAACTAATTTGGCTTGTTCTTAAAGTTAATTAAACTCGTTGGGGGGAAAATGTTCCTTAATTCAGTTGTGGAAATGGAACAGATGTGGTGATGTATTTGTGATTGTCTCTATCAGTCTGAACTTATAAGAATCCTTTTTATCTTGGAGTCTTTAATAGACCTTTAAAACCATATGAGCAAGGTGCCCTCTGCATTTCCTATGTGCTTTCAGCATTAAAACCATACATGCACAGCACATGCTTTTTTAATTAGTTTGCTCCTTCTAAAATACACTGAAGCTGAATATAGAGGAGGATGCATCAATGGCTGTATTCTTACAACTTCAGATTTGGGGACTTTTTACTCTGAGCTTACAAGCATTTAAGTAATTCAGATTCAAAAGCACTGCTTGATTTGAGCAATTCTGACTTCTGCAAAGAGCTTCTGGGAGGCCTTTGAGCATGTAGGCAGCGAGTAGAGGGAAAGCACATTCTTTGGAAAGAAAAACATCAGAAATAGATATCAGTTGAATTAGAGGTCACTGTGGCACCTGCAGTTCAACCCTTGATGTAGCTTTGAAGTGGCCAGTCTGATGCTCGCAGCAGTTCTGCTGTTGCAGAACACATTGTGGGCTGGCTGCAATGCCCACAAAGTACAGAGCTCTGAGCACTTAGTCCGTGCTGAGCTTGATATTAAACTATTTGTTTGCAGCTGGTTCAGGTACCTCCACTCCAGGCATAATTACAGCTGTCACCCCTGAAAATGAAATTCTTTGTTTAGAAAATGATAAGGGAAAAATTAAAATCCCAAATACCAGTTTCTCAAGTTAAAGTTCCTTCTAGCCAAATAGCCCTACCAGGTGACAAGCTTCTGTTACTAACTAGCTGTGGTAGTAGGCTGTACGTAGTGGTAGCCACCAGTGAAGAAACTCATAGCCCATTTTCCCCAAAGTGACCTGTTCATAGTCCTTTCTCGAAGGCATTTATCTGATAAAAATATCAGACCAGTAACGAGTGGTGTCCCTCAGGGATCGGTGTTGGGACTGGTCTTGTTCAACATCTTTGTCAGTGACATGGA
>JANHGB010032579.1:0-13373 GCA_026283785.1 Coracopsis vasa | reverse complement strand
TGATCTTAAGGTCCTTTCCAACCCTAACTATTCTATGATTCTATGAATAAGGGTTTCTGGATCTTTATGTGTGTACATAAATGGGTTGTTTGGACTGCTCCATTCTTACATAGGTTAATTGGGAGCCTGAATGTATATGTAGAGATGAAGCTTCCTGAAAGTTATCTTCTCAATCACATAATCACCTTTCAAAGACTTGCAAATGTACAGTACCTATTGCTCGACAATTGAAAAACTTGACATAAATATTCGTATTTTAGACCTTTGCCAATGCTTGAATTCTACAGCCTCGCTTGTCACATCAGCAGAGCCATACGCTGAAATTAGCATAACTGCAAATGTTCCAACTGGGCTTGTAACAGAGATTTACAAATACCATTTTAGCAAACAGTGGCTAGAATGCCACTGAAGTTTTTCTAAAAAGACAAGAAGCTTATATTCAGCCCTTTTCCCTTGTAGGTCAGAAGATAGACAGTGAAATGACCTAGAAATTCCGAGGAGAAATGAGTTGAAAGGGAAAACTTTGTACTCTGATCAGGGTGGGTACAACCCAAACAAATATTCTATGGGAGAAAACAAACTAATTAGGAATTTTCCAGCAGAAGACCTGCAGTACCTGACAGACCCTTTCTATTGAACTGCATGATGCTTTGCCACATAGATCTTCCTCCTAATTGTGATGATTTATTTTTATTCAAGAGCAGTTAGACCTCATTGTTATGCTGCCTGCTCAGCACTGCCGTTGCCTGGAGGCTGCTAGGTCTTAAACCTCAAATACATTAAATAAGAAATTGTAAATAGTGGCATGAAACCTTGGAAGAATTAATGGGAATGTAAAGGAAGCATTATAGTTTAAAAGTGGAAGCTGTAAACATGAGCACAGGTAACCTCTGGAACAGAAACGTGTGTGGGAGAATAGAATCTGTGGGGTCAACTTGTTACCCCTTTAATAATATAATTATGAAACCTAGAAAATCACATCCATTTAAAAAATATTTGGAAAGCGTTTTATTCCTCAAATGCGTGATAATTACCCCTTTTAGTGACGTAATCTCTTCCTGTGAGGTGAAAGAGCTATCCTCCCTCCTCTTCCCAAAGTCAGTTAGTGAATAAATATATCAAAACCTTCTGAAAAGACCTCACAAGATTTGTATGTGCCTTGACTTTGCAAAAGAGTCAGCTAGTTATGCCTTCCATGGATTTCAGCTCAATTAGTGCATGCAGATTTGTTGATGGTTTATCAAATTTCTTGTCACTGCAATGGCTCCACAATCAAAAACATTGCGTAGAGGACGTCTTGCAAAAATGTTGTTATAATCTAACTTGGAATTTCAGCTCATCTGAAGTGAGAAGGGGTGACTAAATTTAATTTATTGATGAGGGATGGTGCCAAAGCAAGTTGTGCAAAATTACAGAGCAGCTTTTGGGTGTTGTGGGTAGCTGTTACGTGTGAGGTACTTTAAGATTGTCAAACTGTACTTCCTATGTCAGAGGTGTCTCCAGCTCTCTCAGGGTTAGCTAATGGAACTGGAGGGTAATGCTGTGGCATTCTGTGAGAGCCATCCTGCACCCAGAGAAAAAGGGTCTTCCAGGGAGGCAGGCTACATCTATGGCTATTATGTTAGCCTTGGTGTAAGACACAGTGCAGCTTAAGAAAGCAGGTTGATCCTTTATGCTGTCCTGACTCTTTAGGTGGCTGAAGAAAAGACCACTGTTGCTCCTCCGCTGTCCTGCCTTATTAGTTCTTAGCTTGGATCTGAGAAGGGATGAGTTCCTGACACATATGGAAAAGTTAGATGCCATAAAGCTGCCTTCAGATCAATAGCTTTCTATTGTAGCAGGATTGTTGTAGTGAGATAAAATTGTTAGGCATAAACTATGATCTCTAAAGAGGAAAGACTGATTCAAATTTTTCCTGTGAATGTAATAAATATAATAAAATACAAATATATGTTACTAGAAATATTGCAATCTACAGATATGAGCAGTTCTTAGTTTAACATTGATTAACACAAAAATCAGCCTCAGTAATGCTGAAACAGGAAATAAACCAGTAACAGGTCTGGGAGACCAAACTATGCTGAAATATGACATTAAAGTTGGAAGCAGTCACATAAAAGGGAAAACAAAGATAGTAAATATCAAAAGAAGAACTGTTAACCTACACAAGAGGAGACAGAGGCAGCAGTAAGAAGTAAAAAAAAACACGCAAGAAAGAAAGTGGCCACAATGCCAAGTAAATACATGCTTCAGAGATTGAAAATGGTATTTGAAAATAGAGAGAGAAGAATTAAAAAGACCAATAGTAATGCATCAAGGGAAAACCACAAATAATCTGTGGTCAAAATGAAGCTTAGAAAAGTTTTAAACATCAGATAAGAAGAGAACTGTTGAGACTAGGCAATGGAACAGAGAATCAAAGGTGGAGACTGATGCTAAGTTTTCTCATGAGATTAGTACTTTAGTATAGACATTTTTTAATTATGTGAGGTACAAGAAATTGTGAGACAACAAATATTTAATAAATGGCCAACATTATTTATTCATAGAGAGCAGAGCCAACGGAAAAGGAGAAAATATTAATTAATTTTTCAATTCAGTATTCCCCACTGAGTATGTTGAACAGATGTTAAAAGAAAACAAATCTCTTACATTGCAAGTGGACTTTACCATAGACAATTATAATCACAGAAAAGGAGTAATATAAAGACTTGAGTAGTAGTCACACAAACTTATGCCCCAGGCAATAGAGCAATCTGTAATTCTAATTTCTCCTGCAAAGTAGGGATTATTTTATCAGTATTTATATTGTAATAGTTCCATGTACAAAATTCTGAACAGACATTAGTGGTCTTTGTTGAAATACCCTATTATCTCAGGATTCGTGATGAATCTCGGAGCCATTGTTTCTGAACTTTTCTGGAATAAAGCTTGATTCTGCCATATATTCTCTGCCCTTTCTTGCCCCAGGGGCCATTCCCTGATCTCTTCTCCAATCTCAGCTTTTATCACTCCCTCCCTCCTGGGGTTCTGTTGCTTCCTTCTTGCTTGTCTTCATCCAGAGGCAAAAGCCCAACGAGGTTCAATAAAACCCACAAACAATTTGCACCAGACACTGCTATATATCATGCCTTGCCTGTAATCTACTCCAGAATATCTTTTATCAACCTGTGTAGTGATGCTGGCCAGAAGCTTTATTCAGTAGGACAACATCATTGACTGATTTAAACTGGAAGCTGAAAAAAAATGGGAGAATTACAAACCTAGGCCTGTATATTTATCATCATCTTGCCCAGAATTTAAGATGAGAAAAAGATTGGAAAAATATTTTAGAGTTTTTTTTAGAAGTTTATCAGAAGTTTCAGAAGCTTCTGAAAATTAAAAAGGAAAATTTCATTATTTAAGAAGATATCCAGGTGCAAGATACCAATCTGAAAACAGCAGTAGGTGATAGGGTTGCTGTAAACTTGGGATTGAGTCCCAGTTATCATTTGTCATATACAACACAGGTTTCCTAGGAATCAGCTGTTAGGAACATAAGAACTGCTCAGTATTCAAGTCTTTTGGATCTTTCCTCATAGGATACAGGCAACAAAGATGTTAGATTTTTCAGTTGCAGGCTGCTTCCAGATGAATAGGAAGTACTTGCATACGAACCACTGCTGAAATGTGTTTTGGAAATGATTCCCTTGATAGCAACAGTTTGAGAGCTGTTGAAATTTATGAGATAATAAATCGAAATAACTTCTGCTATGAGGAAAGTCAGAAAATCAACTGAAGCTTGGACAAACAGACATCAGTCATGTTTCTAGAGTAGAAGATAGATCCCACCTGTTCCAAAATTTTACTTTCTCCTCTTTGTTCAGATTAGTTCAGCCTGGTGGCATTCCAAAAATGACAGCTGTGCCTAAAAATAGAGTTTGGGATGTTCATCAAGTTATTAATTGCATAGACATAATCAGTTATTAATTATTCTCATGTACAGGAGAAGAGGAAGAATTTATTCACCAGAGAAGTTAGAGGTTACACAAATTCTAATCTCAAGTGACCAAAGCACCTTTGTGATGTTTAACTAAATAGTACCTATTTTATCTGGAGCAATACCTGAAGCATTCACAATATTTCACTCATTATCAAAACCACAAAAGCACTGTAGTATTTAGTGATTGTTTTCTGGAATAGTGGGTATGAAAAATACTTGGATTTGCTGCCATAGCTATATTACTCCATAACAAACTTTGCAAGAGAAAGTAAGAACAGTTTTAAATAACACATCCTATGCCATTTGAAAACTAAAACTTCACAGAGAGAGAAGCCCATAAGGCAGGATTTTATATAAGCTTTAGAAACTTGTTGAAGTTCCTAACTTAACTGTAACCTTTCTTCAACAGTGAAATCAAGTTCAAAGAGGACCTTAGAAATCCAACTCATTCTTTTTTCTCAGCAAAACCTGTAGGAGGTTGAAGAAACATTTTTCCTTAGTCAGATCTTCAAGAACAAATCACAGAGTAATGGAAAGGTGTTTAACAGGCAAGGAAATTCACTAAAACTTTATTCATATCATAACTATAATAAAAAGAATAACATTTTAACAGAAATTTGTCATGTTTTGCCCCTCTGAGGGGACAACAGACAGCAGACCATTTTTGAAGGTACCATAAACCAAAGATTTTAGGTATTTTAGACTCAATTCTGTCAGAAGACCCACCCAGCTAGCTCTATGCTTCTTTTTACAGATCTGTGAGTCTTAGAATTTGATCATTGTTCTAAGAAAAAAAAAGTATGCTCTTTCTCCTTTATTGTAGTCTGTTTTAGTTTTAGTTATATTTTTTCCTTTCCTTCAGAGTACATTGTCCTCATTAGTTGCAAGATAAAATTTCAACAAAGTAGATCTAACAAGCATAAATATGCTTTTAAATTGTCAAACAGCCTCCTCTTCTATTTTACTCTTGAGCATCACCTTTTCAATATACATAAAACTATGGACTCTACTGACTTAACTGATGGTAAGACACTATTTAGTTTATATGTAAAGTATGTTTACTTCTTAATGGTTCCCTTATTTCTCTTCCAATTTTCAGTTGCTCAATGAAGTAGTGATTTGGCTATTTGTTCTTCAAATTTCCTTTCAGTCTCTGTAATTGCTCTATTAGTTATCACACAATATAGGTTTTCTGCTGTCTTCATTTTCAGTTGGCTATCTGAACACACACTTTTTTTGCCCAAGAAAATTAGGAGGGCTGTTGTGTTTTGAATATATAAATATTTTTACTGTTTTGAAAGAAAAAAAGGAACATTTTTTTTTTCCCCCTCATAACTTCTGTTGTTATCAGTGAGGTTTAAATAAGTAAATTTATACTGTGGAAAATAGCAGTTCTTATTTTTTTGTGTGGGTATACTTGTTTGAATGAATTCCTACATAGCTCTCATCAGGAATGATCAGACTTGAATGGCACTATCAGAATGTTAGTAGCAGAAACAGGTGACCAGATATCAACTTTTTGCAGCCGACAGCTGAAAGAACTATCAGGTAGAAAGATGTGTACAACTAACCTGAATTGAAGATCTGATGTGCCAGACAAGATTCTGAAAACTGAACACTGAGTGGAGATGAATAATATGGAATATAGAGAAACAAATAACGCTGCTAACATAGACGGCTTGTTTTTTCTGTAGTAAATTATAGGTCTTAAAAATTTCTAGCTGAATAATAATTGCTAGTGAGTTCTGAAAAGATGACCAGTAATACTGCAAAAGCCATTCATTGATTACTTGCCTGGGAGGCACATCTCTTTTTTAGTTCTACTCAATGATAACTTACTTGCTGGGATAGATCTATTTTTGATTTTTAAAATTGATCTCTTGTGCAGCTTTCACCATATACAGTATCATTGCAACCATATTCTGTCTCAGAGAAATAAGGTTGAAGGTATAACTGGTACCCTGGAGGGAAGACAGCCAGCTCTCTCAGAAAGATTGTGTCAAATATTAGTTTCTTCAGTTCTTAATGTCTGTAAAGAATATCAGCTCTCTGGCAAGGGAATATTCTTAGACATCTATACAGAATATCAAGCAAATATTTAGTTTATGTACTAAATGTGTACAGAAAACTGCTAAATTATTTTAGTAAAAGGAATTTGATGTGACTTTGGGATTCACTACATCAGACCAGAGAGACACTTTCATATAAGGCAGAAGCTACAGGAACTGCTGTGTACAGCTTCAGGGATACCAGCTGTGCCCTACATAGAACTCATGTCACCAGGCTACTCAGGGACCCTGTAATGTGCTTACAAATGACTGTATTTGTGGGGCTAATGAAAATCTTCTTGAGAAAGACTCACTGCTGAAGATGAACAGAACTTATGCAGCATTACAGAAGCTCAGTATTTCGTGTGTCAGCTGACATGGTACCTTTCACAGCCCAGGCTCGCTCACTCTGAGTGAAGCACCAGCATGTCCAAATACCTTTTGCTATTGACTAAGCAATGGAGCAGGCAGATGACCTCCATCAGCTGCTCCTGAGACATGCTGAAGGATGCAAATGCCACTTCTGCAGGTGTAGGCACTTCATAAGGCCCTCTCTCTTTGACAGTGTGGAGATACAGCTGCTGAGTAAGACAGCATTTCAGAGCTTTTCTGGTCTAAATAACCAAGAGTCTTGCCACCAGACCAAACAAAAATCCATCTGTTGTTCAAGCAAGCAGAAGGTGCTCAGTGTTTAGTAATGAAAATATAGCAGACATCCTTACACAAAGAGCGTATATTATACCTTTGTAAGCCTTCCAAAAGGGCACCCTGCCACCCCTGATGCTAGCCTTCACTTGTGATTTTCTGTAGGTTACCTGCTGTCCAGGTTTGTCTCCATGTAATTTCCAAGTTCTTTCTCCGTGGTGCATGTGTGCCTCTGAGGGGAGGAGACAGATGAAGAGGGGAAGGGCTGGAGGAAAAGGACATCGACTTGCAGAAGTCTGATATCCTCAGGACAATTGCTTGGGGAACTGGATAAATTAAAAACATTTTCCAGCCAGCATTCACCTAAGGGGCTGTCCATGCCTGCCCCACTCCTGCTTCTCATCACAGTCTTCCTTCGCAAGAAACGGGCAGCCCTGAGACGCATTTCTCTGTGGAGGTCTGTTGAAAGGATTCATCCTTTCCAGCATGGCAGTGTGTTGTTTATTTATGGTGCTGCTGCTGCAGCAGGCATGGTGCCTCTGCAAAAGAACACACAGCTCTGTAAGATAATAAAACAGCCAGGAGGCTTTCTGTGTGTTCATGTCACAAAAGGCTCTTCAGAGAGAAACAGTTTTAGTGTCTGAAAAATGAAGTGCTATTTCAGAATCTGGAGGCTGCAGGTTTTTTTAACTCTACAATTGAAAGATTTGTCCATATTTTTTATGGAATAAAAAGAACAGCAAAATATGCCTTCTTGCTTGCCAAGAGACCATTTGAAATTTTTAATACTTAAACCAAAAAGATTGCATGGCCATCATTGCCACACTGACATGAACAGATAAATATTCATTTCACTTAGCTGGGGACTGAAAGGGGTGATGGAAAGCCCTTTCAAAAGGAGTGTGAGAAGGAGGATGAACTGAAGGGTTGATAATAAAGATTTAACTTAGGGTTTGGCTGTAGTTTAAGAAACCAGGTTAGCATGGCATGATTTTGCCCCCTATTTGACTACTTCAGTTTAAAGGTCTTTATGATTTTATTCCTAAATCTGATAAATTAATTTCTTAAAATATATATTTTTTTTGTCCAAACCTCATTAGACTTTCTTCTGTAGCAGCCAGTTCAGATTCCTAATTTTAAAGAAAAAGAGATGCAGCTATTTGTGTCAAAGTATTGTAAAATCTTTTTGTTAAGCTATTTTGGAGTGACTGCAGAGCAACTGGTATCACAAAGTCATCTTGAACATAGGGTTTACTTTTCAAAAATCATAAAACAAGAAAGTGTTGAACAGACGTTAAAGAATTTACCACAGAACAGAAATTATGCATTTTTAAGATTAAGTTTTATTTTAAATTAGCTGAAAGCATGATTAAAAAACTCTTTTGTAGAAGAAAATTACTTTCTGAAGCTGTATTTAGAAACATTGAATCTTTACTGAAATATAATACAAAAGTTAAAATACTCTGTTTCAATCAAGACATTGTAAATCCCTTGTAGGCAATTTTGTGTTTATTATGGCAGATACTTAGAGAAGACCATAATACACTATTTTCAACATTAAACGGTTCTATTAATTTCAACAGTAAATATTAACAGCTTCTTGATTTTTAATAATTTTTCGATCAATCTGGTCTAATGGAAGGTGTCCCTGTCTGTGGCAGGGGCTTGGAGCTAGGTGATCTTTTAGGTCTCTTCCAACCCAAACCATTCTATGATTCTATGATTCCGTGATGACTGTTAATATAATTATTGGTGTTTACCAACTGCCAGTAAACTAATTTCCAAGTTGAAAGATTATCCCACTGTTTACTGAACGTTGCACAGTTTTCTGTGTAAATGCTGGCCAATGGAGCTCATCTAACCTGCACAGACTCCCACTTTTCTAAATTGATTTCTAGATCAATTCAAAAGACAGGTCAGAGGGGCTCTGATACATTTTGGTAAATAGGGTAATTGGTGCTGCTTATCAGTGTCCTGGATTTAAGGGTTGTTGCATATTGTGAAAAACATACTTTTGTTTCCATTTATATAGAGTTAGTTCTACCACTAGTGCAGAAGAGTAAATTTATATGAAAGTGCATGCTTTGCAATAATGGAGCAAAGATACAAAAAATTCTTAAAAAGCCAGTATAAGTGATACTCAAGTATAAGGATTTTCCTTACCTACACTAAACTCTCAGCATTAAAGGTACACCCTGTGTAGTAGCAAACATTTGACAAGAGTATGTCTTTTCACCTCCAGCTGTCCAGCGTCACACAGTGCAGGTGCCAAGAGGATTTCTATCCTCTCAGGATGGATTAATCTCTTCTTTCCTTTCACTTTCTATGAGTCAAATTTTTTATGATTTGATGCTAGGACTTCACATTGTTTGTTGAGGTATTATAGTTCTTCTCTCTCCTCTCCTTTGAATATTAACATTACTATTAGACGTTTTGATGAATTAATTACTGGCTGCAGACTGCTTTCTACTGATTACTGCATCTGTCTAAACTGCATAAGCTTACACATTTTATGTGAGGAAGAATATCCAGGTACTAATTCATTACAAAAAGTGTGCTTTTTCCCTTAATACATACTTTTCTAGATTATTTGTATTTCTAAGTCATTATGTATCTAAGATATTTTTGTTTCTATTATTTTCAAAAGGACTGTTTTCTGAGATATATCAGTTTATTCCATTTATGATTATAATTTCAAAGAAGAATTCCTGTTTATGTAATCAATGGCCATGTGTTTAATCAGTTTACTTTCTGTATAAAACCGGGCACTCAATTTTAAATAAGCTTCTGGGTAGAACTATCAGAATAGCTAGAAGGGCATAAGTCACTTTTATTTTTCAAAAATAAGCTAATATTTGTAATAAACCTCCATATCGAAAAAACATTAAGTAATGTGAAATAAGAAAATATTAGAAGAAAAATTATATTTCTATGTTAAAACATTACTATTATTATTCTAAGTCATGAAGTGGAGGAAGAAAGGCGATACTCATTTTCAAATGTAGTGTTAAGGGAGAGACACTGTATTGATAATCCAGGTGAATGGAGTCCAGTTCTGTGTGGGTAATGGCTGTCCAAGTCTCTGCAGTCTCCTCTCTACTGTGTTTATGATGTCACCTCAGGCTGTGAAGTTTTAGCTTTGAATAGTTTATTCACTTTGACACTTTGCCTTATGGAGTACCTGGGGCAACCATGAGACAGAACTAGTCAAATTATTTCCAGTGAGTAATACTGGATATGAATTTTGTCTGCTTCAGTTCTGCTTTCTTTTATGGAAAAGATCTTCAAATTGTAATAAAATATGCATTTAAGGCACCCTATTTCTCTTCTATTTCTATTACATAGAATATAGATTTTATATGTAAAGAATGCAAAATACTATTATATTCTCTTACATTCTATAGAATCCAGTTTTACTTTGTCACCAACATATCTGCTTCATCACTTACATCATACAAAAATTTTCCACTGGACAATGTTATACCCTACCAGCATGCGTTCTCAGAATGTGGAACACAATTTCCTAAACAAGCTTCTGATTGTATAGTTGGTCACCTAAGGCATAGGAAAATGCTTTTGTTTCCTGAAGCTAATAATTATAAAGTTTAATGAAGAGAAATATGAACTACTGTTAAAAATACAATGATTAAAACATAATCAATAGAAATAGCATCATACAAAAGAAATAATTTTGAATAGACTTTTTAGGTCTAAAATTTTCCAGCTATATAAGTTTTTAGAAGATTCAGAATATTCAAGATGGACAGAATGGCTCTCTCGAATCTCAGTGAGCTGAGTTTGTCTTATGAAATTGTTTCTATGCGTCATATGTTTTAGATTGTTTCTACAGCTCTATCAATAACTTTGAACAGGTTTGGCAGTCTCCATCTGGGAAATGGAGCAAACACTCCTTTTACTAAAAGTGTAAAAGCATTGGAGTGGCACTAGGTAAAACCTGTGCAAGGACAAGGAGGAAGTCATCATCCACGTCACAAGTCTAGTGGGGAGGCAAGCTCCTCCCTATCCGTTTGCATGATTGAAATATTTTACCCATATTTGTAGTATTTTTAGTCAAACCACTGGTAGCTGAGCTATTGCAAAAATACCTGAAATGACCCAAGATGCAATCTCTGTGGTTTGGCTGTGAGTGTCTAATGCACTGCCTGGCAATTGCAAATGCAGGCTTGAAAGGCATTGCAGTCTTGAGCTGAAGCACAGTGTTTTTCTAATATTGGTTTAGAAGATAAGATATGTTGTGCATCATAAACTGTATCCTATTCTCTTCACCTCTCTGAAACATTATAAAATCCTGATAATTTTATTTTCTAATTGTTTTATTTGCAGTGTTTGAGAAAAGTTCCTAGAGAGGATGAGCTGGTCATCTAGCTGCAAAGCAAAAACAGTTTAAGAAGACAACTACAAAATTGTGACTATAGTAGGCTTTTAGGGAAAGTTGTCTGGATTTTAGGACAACCAGAGACACTATAAAACATTTTCCACACAAGCATTACCAAACCAAAAAACCTATAGAAACCCGTTTGTCTGAGTAACAAAACTCTTCAGCAGCTCTCTGACTCGTGCTCTGAGATACGAAAAACTCAGCTTTGAAAGTTACTTTTAAAGAATTTCTGTGACCCATATTTTATTTTTGTAAAAGCTGTGCAAAATTCTCTGATAATTTCCACCCTGATCTATTGCAACAAGATATAAAGCAAAGAAAATATAAGAATAGCGGGTTTATAGAGAGTTTACATACTTCATTTGTAAAACTGATGCCAATTGAACAAAATTTAATCCAGTAAGCCAAGTCCATTTATAGCAAAGACTAACTTCTTCATATATTTCACTGTTGCATAAGTCAATAGTCTGTGGCTGTGAAAGCAAAAGAGAAGCTCTATTAATTCATTAGAAAGTCTAGGTAACATGCTTATAATGTGGTCACTCTACATTAACACTCACTGGAAGTGAGTCAGGAGCATTCTCTGCATTACACTAGACCATAGTTGGCAGAAAAAAGATGCTTTGTCTTTGGGATAAACATCTTAATCACATCTCTAATGGAGACTGTGTCTGAAAGAAGCAGGAGTTGAAGAAGTCAAAACCAATACTTTTCCACTATTTAAAGCTCCTCTTACCAGGTACAGTTTTTCTTTTTGGTAGAACAGTAAGAACAATTCCTCATGTTTCAATGTACTTTAATATGCATCAAAAAGTAGGTGAGCTCCATCATAGTTCTCCTTTCTCCCTGCACCATTCCAGAATCTGCAAGTAAAAATCGTGTATGTAATACATTCATTTCCTGCAGTTTGTTTTTGCATTTTTTTCTATACTGAGGTGTGTCCTGAAGGGACAGCTCTGGGAAACTGCATATTATGATTCAGCTGATAATTCCCAGGTTGGCAGTCAGCATGGAAAGTAATGCATCTTCAATATAATCATTGTTTGTCTATTTTTTGAAGAGCAGACATAATTTTTCTTGCTAAAAGTCTGTGACCAAGCAATGGGATTCCTTATTTTCTGTTGTTTTTTTTTTTCTTTTTTCCATGTGTCAAAGACTCAAAGCTAAAATCACTTTTTATTTTTAAATAAGAATGTCACCCAAATAAAATGTGAGGAAATTGTGGAGTTCAAATACGAATATAAAGTTCAATATAAACCTTGATTTTTAGTAGCTATAAGCAGTACTTCGAGTACTTCAGGTGATATGCATGTTCTGAAGCAAAAGTCAAATCCCTCATCAAATATCTCTTTGGCAAAAATTTGTATTTCTTTACAGTATGCTATCAGCACCTATTTTCTAAATAGCACTGTGGTGAAAGTTTGGCTTCTTAAATCCTCCTAATGGGCATATCAACCTAGCTGTTATGATGAGTATGATGGCACGTAGCCATTTTCAGGCTTCTCTCTCTCAAACATTGTTTTGACACTGCTGTTTAGTCTGATTTTCATTCATGTAAAACTGTGAATCGGTATTTGGCCTACTGATTCTAACCCAGTAAGGTGAAAAACTTACTTAGACTCACATAACTGACTACAGCAATACTGTCTGCTTTCTAAAAGATAAATCTTTTAGATGTGAACAGGTCCAGCCATAAAAAATTCTTAGATACTAAAAATGGAAGTGCAAAGTCAGAAGTCTGTGGGACTTCTTTTCATCTTTAAATAAAGCTATGAAATGTTAAACCTATTAACTTTTGTTTAATTATATATGTATTATGAATACTTTGCAGATTTTTGCTCTTTTGATGACAAAATACTTATTGCCTCTTGTTGACTAACTCTGTACAGGTATATGTGACTTTGTATGTGTTACTCCTGAATTATGAAAATTCTGATCTAGAACGAGGGAAGTTCCCTTGCTTGTGTAAGATGTAATTAAATCTACCAGCTGCTGTCTTTTGACTTATTGCTTTGTCATGGATTTACATTGCTTCTCTGTTGGAAAGTACTGCTGCCTTCTCATTTTAAGTTGTGTTATATTTTATCTCATTAGCTTCATGATTTAGATGCACAACAGTTGTTTTGGCACTATATACATGCTGTGCAGAAATGGAAAAAAATTATGGCAGAGGAACTTCTCAAATAATTACAACAACAACAACAAAATTTAAATATTAAATATCAGATCCCAGACTACCTCATCCATCTTCAATGGTGTGCTGCACTGTTTGGAGAATGTATTACTCATATAATTGCAG
>JANHGB010032571.1:0-12023 GCA_026283785.1 Coracopsis vasa | reverse complement strand
CACATGACACATAAAATAAGGCTTTAGGAGGTTTTTCATAACCTGAAAGTGTCTGCAGAGAACTCAAACATTTCTTGTCACATTTGTCACTTTCTGTGTTGGCAAAGCAACAAAATTAATGCCATCTTCTTCACATAACTGTAGTTCGGTCCCAGGTTCTTCAGAGTCTTGTCTTGCCCTGAGTGACCAAGAGGCCAGACAATTTTGGCAATGTTTATACCTCCAAATGTTCCAACTCATTGTTCTGATAATTCATCAAAGTTCTAAAGATTAACCCTAGGGTCTATTTGTGGGTATTCTACTGCCTTCTTTCCTAGCCTTTCACTCTTCCTTCCTGCAAAACTTGCTTTCTCTTATAAAACAGATGCTAGGGCAGAATTTTGCATCTCACATCATGACTGCTGGATTTTCTTAACAGCACCTTCTGAGAAAAGTTATCAATCAAAGGCTTAATGAAATGTCCTCTAAAATTTATATATTAAACGGTTCTGCATAATCCATGGCTTCATTGCGATACTGCAACGTTTGTTTTAGAAAGTTAAAAGGGCTAACTTATATTTCAACTTTTTTTTCTTCTTCATATGGCTGAGATGATCTTGATTTTAAAGTAAATTCATGTCATGTTCCAGTGATTGGGTATAAGAGAATAGTCTATTGTTAAGTGAAACTTGCATGAGTTTGTTAACAGCTATCAGCCTTGATTGATGCCATCTGGTCTGGGAGGTTTGTTACTTTAACATGTCAATCCTGCAGTTCCTTTTCTGATGCCTCAATGTTTGACAGGCCCTCATCCTTAGTAATTAAATAAAGCTTGTAGAGAGTGAATGTATTTCCAATCAAAGACTGATGGGAGACATAATGTAGTCTACACAATACCCTTGTCATTTTTAACTGCCCCTTTGATCCAGCAAATCCACTAATTCTGTTTCAGCTATTTGTATTTCTTATTTGTTTGGAGAAATGTGTCTGTTTGCACTTGAAATTTCCTATCAGTCCTCCTGTTTCCCATCTTTCGTTTTACCTTGCCAGTTTACATTCCTTTCTTTTGGGTTAGCCAGGGCTAGATTTCCTTTTCCTGAAGCTTACCTGTTTGGTTCATCATACTGTGTTTGTTTTTCTTGCCTTCCTGCTTCCTTTTTGGTTTCGGGGTATGCATACCTTCTGTGATGCAATTATGGTATGCTTAAGTAGTTCCATGTTGAGGCTAAGGATTGTAATGTCTTAACTTCTGACTTGTTTCCTTCTCTGTACCTCTTTCCAACCCTGTTCTCCCTCCAAATCCAAGAAATGTAAAGGATTATATTTTAATTGCAGTGCAGTTTAAGTGTTAGCTGGCTATTAGATTTCTATCTCCACCCTAGAAGGCTTTGAATGATGTTTTGCACTGCTTGTGTTTTGCTGGGGTGGGAGGTGTTTGTATTAACTCCTTTATTTAAGACTGGCCCAGACCCAAGCCTCTGCACATCTAGAAACTGCATAAAGTGCAGTTGTGACACAAACAAGAAGCAAATGCGATTTCAAATAAAGATCCTACTAAAACACATTGAAGGGAAATCACACATTCAGATTGGCTAGCCCATTTGGTGCTGGAGCATGCTTCAGTAAGTTCAAGGGCACTAACAGGGTTTCGGAAAAAAGCTGGATGTGTTAGCCGGCTGGTGCTTTCCAGGAAGGGAGGAGTTGCTTTGCTTTTTTTTACACCATGATCCTGCTTAACCATGTTTGCTAAGCAAGAAACTGGGAAAAGAGTAAGAAAAATGCTGGTTTGCAACCAAGAGACACACATGCTTTGTTTTAACATCTCCCTGCCATGGTAGGACAAACTGCTTTAATCAGTTTCAAAAACCACACACAGCTCTGAAACCTAGAGGAAGAAAAGAGGCATTTAAAGGAAAATGCCAAGAGCACTGAGAAGGGGGGAAATGAGGAGATCAGGGAGGAAAGAAGTGACATCTTGCCTTCTGCTCACACACTGAAAGCAGGACTATGATCTGTACAGGATATGAAAAGGGGCAAAAATGAGGAAAAGACCAGGCAAAGCTCTGAATATGAACAGACGGTTTGCATATAAAGGCTGGCCATAAATGACACCAAATCACTGGACTTCAAAGCTGCAACTAAATCCACTGAGGTCCATCTTAGATCAGGGAACCTGGCAGTGTTTGAATATGGGTGCTTGATCCAGGCCCACCCCAGGTCTGCTCTTGGCAAGAAGCTGCTTCCCTTCCCTGCGAGCCAGCATAGCATCCAGGTGGGAGCTGTGTGCCCTTCAAGCCACATCTTCTGCTTGAACATCTTGGAAGCACAGCAGGCACAGTTCCACCACATACAGTGGAGGTCACTTCAGAAAGAGTGTCGTCAACTTTAGCATGGTGGTATGGGGCCTATTGAGCTGTGGCTAAATGAAGCCAGTGGGAAACGTCCTTCCCGATATAAGTGCAGAAACCTCTATTCTTCACTGTTAGGGTGGTGAGGCACTGGCAGAGGTTGCCCAGAGAAGTTGTGGCTGCTCCATCCCTGGCAGTGTTCAAGGCCAGGTTGGACGGGACTGGTCCAGGTTGGAGTAGCCTGGTCTAGGGGAAGGTGACTCTGCCCATGGCAGAGGGATTTGAGCTAGGTGATCTTTTAGGTCTCTTCTGACCCAAACCTTTCTATGATTCTATGGGTGAGGAAGAAGCAACTTCCAGTTATATACTAAGCTCTCTGTGGCCTTTGGCAGTAAGGGAACATTACGTTCACTTGACCGACTTTAAAAGGAGATGTATAAAAGAGAAGAACAGCACCAATATATTTTTAGGGCACAGAAAATAAAATTAAAAAAAATATATTTAGAAACTGACCCTTGGCAGCCTGTTTAAAAGAGCTTGAAACTATCTGAGCTACACAAGGGAAAAAAAAAAGAGAAAGAAAAACATGCCCACAAGGGCCGAAAAATCACTTCAGTAGTAGATGACTTTTAACTTTACATCAGAAAATGTTTGGCAGGCATAATTTTAAAGTGTTAGGGAAATGTGTGTGATAACTGCTTGGGTGAAAGAGCAAATGTAGTCCACAGTGAGATTTATCAAATGTTCACATAAGCAATCAGAATCTGGCATGGCCAGCTGCCTGTGGAGAGGGGCAAAGAGGATCACAGCTTTAAACTTTGAAAATTTAATGAAGCCCACTGATTTCTCACAGGAAATTTTTCTTTGAGCATGTTCATGTGTCATGGGAATGCTGGTGTGCAGAAAGCTCTGACAAAAAGCCAGCTATAAGGCATAATGGAAACAAACCCCTCCAAGCTCTACCAAAGGCCAAACCACCCTTTTCTTCTTTTTAAAGCTGCAAAGATTCTTGATGCCCCAGCACCCCTGAGCATCCTTATGTGTAATCCTTAATCACACAAACAGGCCTATTGACATGGCTGGGATTATCAGGAGAGTCTTGCAGGACTGGCCCCTTTTCAAAGAGACCAGAATTGCTCTGAACTTCCTGGGGCTTGTGTGGGAATGTGCGCAGAGGCTTGCGCCCACCAGTGAAAAGAGCAGGCAGTGTCATTTGGGGTATTCATGGGAACAGTAGCTGACTATCTGCTTGCAAAGGGAAAGAAGGACATCAAGGCAAACAAGGAGGTACAAGGCTAGAGAGATAACAACCAGACAAAAAAAATATGCAGTTTAAACCAGAATTAACTTACCCTTAATTTTATGTTACAAATACTTAAGCAGCTTGCTTTTGTGGTTCTGCTGGAGTAGCAGCCATCCAAAGAAGTATATCCTTTTAGCACCTTTTGTGGCACAAGATGTTTCAAAAAAGTAGGTTTTGTAGTCCAGAAACCTGAAAGATCTCTTATCCCAGTGCTTGAGACATGACCATTTTGTAGCAAGTGATATTATTTGGGAACCCATTTGCTTGTGAGATCCTTGGAGCATGGGGCCGTGAGAGCAGCACAGCCCCAGCAGCAGCATTGCAAACTTCTGCATGGCAGCACCAAGGAAATGAGGCGCCTCAGACCTGAAGCACGATTTTGGAGAGCAATAGAGGCACTAGAAATGTTTAACAGCCAGGCCTAGCTGAAAACGTCAGAGAAGGGAACTAGATGGGCAAGTCCTACATTCCTAGTGAGAGTCTTGACAGGTTGTGGGTAATTAGTTCATTTAGACTGGAAACAAGCCAGCAATACCTTAGTCTTGATCCCACATATGGGAAGTATGAGTGGGAATGAGGAGTATACCCAGTGCCCCCCAGGAATGGGCCATGTCCTACATGTAAAAGGTCGGAATTTGATTTTGTTTTTCACTTTCAGCAGGACTATTTTGGCTTTCCAAGTCCCCAGGGATGCATGAAAGCCATGTATCTGTTTGGCCAAATCATTTGTAACTCATACTTTCCATATGAAGTTCACCATAAAATAAGAGAAATGACTTAATTGAATTTGTTTTGAACCCAGTATCAGAGGAGTGTAACAAATAGAAAACAGTCAAGCACCATACAATCAAACAGTTAGGGAGAAGTTACAAATTTCAGCACACATGCAGCTGCCTTGTGGAAAAAATAATCAAAACTACTACATTTAATATGGCTGTGTTTCTATAATAATTTCCATCCAGCCGTGAAGAGGCTGTTAACATATTTTGCTTGAAATATCCCCATACCGTTTTCTGGTACTAAAAGGGAATCTGTGGATCTCTGCAGCTGAGTGATTAGTTCAAGACCATAGGGCAAGAGATCTACAAGCAGAACTTTGGACTCTCTGATGTACTTTAACCAGAAGACCATCCTTCAGTCTCCTTCACGCTGATGACTTTGGAACTAGCTTTAAAAGATCCAGTGAGATGCAATGATGGGAGTGCTAGATAGCTACACTAGATAGCCAGAGGCAAGAAAAATGATTAGAGACATGTGGGGGTATTTCTAAACAAAAAGATTAAGACCAGAACTATTTCATTTAGAAAGGAAAACAGTAAAAGATGATAGAATTGAGGTATATGAAATAATGAATGGTGCAAAGGAGAAATCAGATGCCCTTCATAAAACAAGAGGGCACCTAATGGAATTTAAAAAGGCATTATCCTTACACATGGATAAGGATATTACTCTCCAGCTTATCTTTCAGCAACCTATAGAACCCTCAGTTGTGGGACATTGATATAAATAGTTCAAAAAGATTAAGTTAAAAAAGGAAGATTGTATGTACCCAGTAATAAACACAGAGTTTTGAGCTAAAGAATTGAATTGAACGTCTTCAAAGGTCTGGTTTTCCCCTGAAAGAACCACCTCTTCCCCTGAGAAAGAGCTAGCTTCTTCATCCGTGATTGAGTCTCTCCTTCCTGAGTGCAGAAGGCCCAGCAAAAACTGCAGCTGCTTTCTCCTATGTCCCTGAAACAGCTACACTCCTGGCTACACATTTTTCAGGAAGCCTCTTCCTCAGAACGGCCTCAGCAGCGTTGGAAATTTAAGTTTCTGCTGAGAGCAAAAAACAGTCTTCATTTTGCCTCTGGGAATCCTAAGCTGTCTGTACCACAGAGCCACTGTAAGGAAACCACTGTAAGGAAAAGCTGGAGGATATGGAAGGTTGCACTGTCTTGTTCTTTTCTCCTTAGCTCACATCTGCAGCCACCTCCAAACTCTACTGCTTCTTTCCCTCCCTTTCACTCTTTCTCCAGAACCAAGCTGCAGGTCCATGTAAGATCCCACCTGGATCTCATCAAAACTGTCTCTTGGATATCTAGGGAAAATCCATCATGGTTTTTTGTCGATAAAAAAATCAACCTTTCTTTTGTCTATACAGAACAGAGCCCTAACTGTCCTTCTCTTCCTTTTGACTCTCTTTGAATCCCTCCACTGTTGTTGCATCTGCCGATTTTCACTAGTCTTCCAGGCTCTCCCTAACTTCCCTGCATCTGTGAGCTCCCTGTGGTAATCAAGGTGTTAACTGTCCTCTGTTGATCTAGCCTACCCTTTTCTCATTTACTCCTATTATGGTCTTCATGCCTTCTCCTACAGTCACCAGCAGGTACAGCTGCCTTGACATGACCCACAAGACTCCTTATGATATAGTTGGTAAGCCTGTCTAACCCCTTTGCTGCCATACCACTTACAGAGAAACAGGCTGCAGTAGATAAATGTTGTCAAATTTGCCTGTTACTGGCAAGACAGGAAGGTCTGTTTACCTTGTGTGAGTGGCCCTTAATGTGGGGATTATCTCTCTTCAGTGTTTAGAAAAGGGGTATAATGGGTACATAATGGGCTATGATAATGATAATGATCCTCTGAATTATTCAGCACTGGTCCCCAGTGCTGAATGGATGGACCATCAATCTCTCTTAGGACATCTTAACTAAACTTCTAGGTGAGTTGGCTTATTTAGAAAGCAGTACACTCTGGGAGACCTGGCATCCTCGGTATTTTAGTTAGAGACCCACATTTCATTCCCTCCCCTGGGTCACTCCTACCTGCCTCTTTGACAGCTCTGTTATCATGCTGATGGGCCTGTACTCCCTTTGTAAGACATGATACGCACAGCGCCTCTTCCATCTAATGCAGATGCCAATTTCAGTTCTCACAGGGAAATAAAGCTGGTTTTGTTTCATAAGAGCACTTTGCCTTAACTTTGAGCTACTTCAGCAGCCCCTGGATACTTTGGTTTCCAACCGTTATTTATACATTCTCACTGTCTGGCACTCCTCTCTTCTCTTCCCCCTGCTCCTCTGGCAACACTGATAGCAGGAGCTAATATTAATTACTTGTTGAATACCTGCAGTGCTCTGCTGCAGCAGGAGAGATGGTCTTTCCCATCGGGATTTGCAAGCTGGGTATGCAACTAAACCAGTGCATAGAAAGTTTGCAGGGTGATTGGATGATGAAGAGGATGTTTTTAAGTTAATGTTTGTAATAAGGTGAGGAAAAGAGAAAAGGGCTCTTTGTTCATGTTTCTTTATTAAATTTCTTCTCTGCTTGTTACAGTGTATGATGAAAATAAAGTGGATGCCTCTAAATATACCAGAGGAAAACTGTAAGCATCAAAAGTATAACTTGGAAAAAATGAAGAACTATAGAAAGAGAAATAGTTTTGCAGCTGGAACAGAGAAGGAATGAAGGATCGTATCTAAAGAGCAAACCAGAAATTCCTCCCACTGACAAACAGTTATGCACAATTTTCATTGATCATAAAACCAAATACTGACTGAGGATTTTTTTTCTGTGAAAAGATCAGGATATTTTTAAAATTCTCCTGTCAGATTGTCTTTTTCAAATTTCTATCTAATGAAAATTCAAAATAAATAGTGGTTTTCAGGTATGAGAAATATCTGGTTTCAGTTTTGTTAATGAATCTCAAATTGCCTTTTGACAGATTTCTTTAATATCTATTTTTTCTTTAAAGAAAACCAAACTTTTTCTCCACTGACAGAAATGTTAATGAAAAAACTTGGTTGACCATAGCTCATTGGAATGGTGCAGGTAAAGTCACTGAGGTAAAGCATTGGCAGTGCTTTTTCATGGAATCATAGAATGGTTTTGGAAATATTCTCCAAGTAGTCCAGGTTTTAAAGACATGATACAACCGCCCATCATTTCTGCTTGACCAAATCACAAAGTGGCTTCACAGTTCCTTGTGAGAAACAAAAGCTATGACAGCTGAGGTCTAATAGAACCTACTACCACTGTAGGAGATGGTTTTGCCCTTATACCAGCTGCCTCTTTGATAGAGGCAGCCACAGTCACAGTCAGGAGTGGGGTGCACATGCCTGAGCCCACGTACTACCAGTTACAGTCCTGCAAGTTAGCTATCCTGCAAGTCATCCTGAATTACACCAGGGAAGATAAAGGAAACCCCATAGATGCCTGCACTGAACATGAGGTTTGTGAATCATAAATGCTGGCTGAGGGGGAATGACCACAACTCTAAAGGTCTCATTTGAGAATCCAGAGCAGAAAAAGCCATTACCCTGGGTGAGACAGAACTCATTTCCCTATCATCTTAGAGCAACCCTGCTGTGCAATGTCACTTTCCTTATTTTTAAAGGCTGCTCCTTATTCATGAGCACATTGGGTAAGGAAAACCAGTTGAATAAAAGCCACTAAATAATTTGTCAGGATGAGTTGTCCTTTGCCCCAGCAAGCACTTCTAAGTTTCATATCCCTCACCCATAGACTTCAGCTATGTACAAACCACCTGCAAAGCCGCATTTGAGCTAACCTGCCAACCACATCAAACAGGTAACTTCTATTGCCAGTGGGGATAGCCAGCTAGCTCAAGAGCTATCAGGGAAAGGTTATCAGGTGAGCCATTCATTTCATAAACATGGGCTTACAACAACTGAACATGCAACAGCATCAGCTTTGGTTCAGTTGGATATGGGGTGCTGTTTGTTTGACTTCTGGATCAAAAGCATGATTAAAATACACATTAGAGAACTCAAGATTATTAAAACTCCAACATGCATTATCAATATGGAATGTGCTAATGTCTTTCACATACATGAAGATTTTTTTAAGGTGTTATCTGTTAGGAAAATAGTAGTTACTCCATCCTCCCACCTATAGACATTCTCCAAATGTATATATATACATATTCAACTTAATTTACCAGAGTAGCAAAAAAAGAGATACCCTCTACCTGCACAAGTAGTGAAGGTGAGCAAAATAGAATGAAGATTTGCATTTTATACTTTCCTCTTTCAAACTGCAAAAAAATATTAAATTGTATTCTTTGGAAAGTAGGACAACAGAAATCTGTATTTCAACACAGAAGAGCAAATTGATTCTTTGTGAAACAACACAGAAGTCAATGGCACTATACCAGAGATGAATTTTACCCAGGCTGTAAAGAGAAAACATAAGTGCAACACAGACCAACAGAAGAGATTCCATTTAAAGTAAGAATTATGTTTCTGTCAGAAAAAAAACAACAGCTAACTAAATTTGTTTCCTGGAAGGAGATCCAACTTGGCTCTGCTGCAGCAGTGTAGAAGGGTCCAAAATAAGTAACAGCAGGCATCTCCTCTAAAATTTGCTTCTGATCTACATTATTTTTCCTCTGGAACCAGATAGGAGTTGAACACATATTGCAAGTGAGGCACACCAGTTTATTGCACAGAACATGAGAAAGGGAGCTAAAGCACTGGCACTTAAAACTCAGCTCAGCCAGAGAGTCAGTATATGGTCTTGAACAAACCACATATGCTCTGTAGGGCTAATTTCCACCTGAATGGTTTCTATTTCAGACGTATAAGCTCAAACTGGGGATAGTCTTAATGACACCCATATTCTATGTCTGCTTTCCCACACGTTAAGATGTGGGGTCAGACCCTTGTGGCAAGGGTGTGAGCTACACTATCAAATCCCTGAAGTATCAGCATCTCAGTAAATCCCTCTGATGACTAGAAGAAAACAGGAACTTTACATTATGCTTTAGCAGTGGCAGTTTGTATATACCAGCACATATTAATAAATGAACAGTAAAGCACCATAACCACAATCTGTGCATCTGTGTCTGTTTTATGGTATTCTGAAAATGTTTCTAAAGTAGTTGGAATACAGAAAGCAGAAATTGTCATTCCTCCCCAGCTGGGCTTATGTGAAATGCTGTCTGACTGTGACTGGCAGATTTGATATTTTGTTAATTGTGAGAGACCCCACTTTGAATAATGTACTCACATTTGTTATGAGCAGTGAATATTTCCTTTCACAGTGCATTTTCTCCATACATAAACTTATCATGATCCAATAAAGAGCCTATGTGAGCGAGTCTTCTGCATGCAGCCTTTCCTCTGCACATGGGAAAGGCTGGCATTTTGTATACGATGGTCATGCAATTTTTCATTTCTTCCTGACACCCACAATGAATGGAAGTCTTCCTCGTGTAAAATCATTTGTTGTTCCGACATAAAACTGAAGGCTTCATTCAGAGACATTTAGTAAGAGGCGCTTCTCAGAAGCCAGCAACAAAAGCTGCACTAGACATGAGGAAATTGTTCATTAAAAAACAAACAAACAAAACACAATACCAAAAATCAACTTGGGAACTATGCTGATGTGACGGATGGAATTGCAATGGGAAAAAAAGAAAAGAAAAAAATAAAAATGGATGAATCAAAAGCCATCTTAGTCCTCAAGTTTCCCAGTAATTTGTCTTTTAAAATTAGATATGCACCAAATATTTCCCCAAAATCTTTCACTAATTCAGTCGTGCTCAAAATGGAATTCAGAGGAAGCCAGCGTTTCTAAGGGACAAAGCAACACTTAAGGTCCGAATCAGACTTCAATCCAGAAGAATTCCACTGAAATCAATGGTTACAGCAGGGCAAATCAGCAAGAGATCTAAATCTGTCCTAGCTGATTCCAGATCTATCTTTTATTTGCTATATGGCTTTAGGCAAGTCAGTGACCTTCTTTTTATTTCTCAGTTTCTCCATCCGTAAAACGGTGATAATACTGCTTGTAATACATGAAGACTGGGAGACTAGTTAGTTCCCTAACACAGTCTGGTTATGAAAATTGCTGGGGATCGGTCATTTTTACTCACCTCCATCACCTTTATTGACTCTTTATAAACTTAATACCCGGCTTTTTCTCGTTTGCATATTTCTCATTTAAAACCCACGAGCCATACCCTGGAATCCTTATTCAAGTTCTACTCTGTTTACTTCCACGGCAGGATTCACACGAGAAAAGCGAGTAAGAAATTCGGAACTTGGCCCCAACAACAACAAACTGCGAGGATATTTCAAAGAGAGCTATGAAATCACGGCATGAAATTAAGCCCGTTTACGCTCGCGTTTTTTAGAGCGCAGAGGAATGTGTAGATTAAGTGACCCCCGATGCCCAAACAACACACAAACACACAGGGCACAAACAAAACCGTCTCAAATCCGTCTTCACCATTACTTGAGCAAGGTACTGCTGAGCTGGGATTTGCAGCAATAGCCGATATTTTTCGAACAGTGAAACAGGGGAAGGGGGAGAAATAAATAAATAATACAACAACCCAACCTGAAAACACCCTGTCAGCTCTGAGAGGGACCTCTAGTGTGTGCTAGAATATTTTGTGTCGCGCTTCGGGAGTAATTAATACGCCAGAATCACCGCAGTCATTTTGAATAGACGAGGGCAAGTTCCGCCAAGTCCCTCCGACCCACGGGGCCAGCATCCTCTCCCGGCCGCTGCTGAACCCAACTGGCACCCATTACACAGACACTTCTTAAATTCATTTTCCCTTTTGTGCATCAAGCACCAACTTCCTCGCATGAACCCGGAGTTTCCTTCAGCCCTCGGCCCCGGTGGCCTCCGCCAAGCCTCTCCCGGCGCTGTGGGGAAGGCGAGGATGGAAGATGCGGATGGAAAGTTGCGTTTCAGGGTTCCCACCGCGCTGGTGGCAGAAGGCAACCCGGCAACTCAAACCACCAGCCCCAAAGCTCCCGCACGCCAGCCCCGCTCCTTTCCGCAGCCGGAGCGGTGCGGGCGGCGCGCCGGGCTGGTCTGTCACTTCCCTCCCGCAGCTGGAAGAGCCGGAGGAGGTCCCTGGGCAGCCCCCGCCGCTGAGAAGGGAGAAGCGTTTCGCCCATTTTTTAATTTGCCCGAACAATCCGAGCACGCTCGGTGCCCGCAGGGCGGGCTCGAGTAAACTTGTACCGCGCTGATTGGAAACAGGCGGCGAGCGGCTTCTCTCGTTCTCTTTTTTATTATTATTTTTGAGGTTTCTGGGTTTCTTTTTTTGAGACGGCGGACGCGGCTCCCTGTCTTCCTGGACGGCGTCGGACACCGGGGGACAAGGCAGTGCGGGGCCAGAGGGGGAGGACGGGGAACAACAGCCGTCCCGCACCACAGGCGCCTCAGTCCCCACGGGTTAACAGCGGGAGGCGCGGAGGAAGGGCGGCCGCTGCTCCGGGGCCCCGTCGCCTCGCCCCGCGGGGCCGCCCTTCCCTCCGCAGCCCCGGCAACAAAGGGGGGGCCGCGGGTACCTCCGGAGGTGGTGGTAGTGGGGGAAGGTGCCTCCCGCTCGCTCTCACAGACAGACACATACACACACACACAATGGC
>JANHGB010032570.1:0-11561 GCA_026283785.1 Coracopsis vasa | reverse complement strand
AGTTTACCTGTAGAGTATTGTGCATTTAGTGGAAATGTTGGTGAGAAGGGATCTTGGAGGACATCTTGTCAGACCTTTGGCTCAAGGTGGGCCTATAGCCAGCACTAGGTCAGGTCAGGCAAGACTGTCTAGCCAAATCTTGAAGTCCTCCGAGAATGGTGATCCTGCAGCTTCTGTGCGTTGCCTGTTACAGCGCTGCACTACTCTCCCAGTAGAGCAGGTAGAACTTCTCTCTTATTGTCTTCATTTTCTCTTAAAGACCTCCCAGCACAGAAAAGGCATTGATTTCCCTTTGTGCCATATGTCATATGGTGCCATACTGCTACTGAGAAATGTTTTGCATGTCATTTTTCTAACCCTCCTTCAATTAGATTATTAAATTGCCTTCTTTACAAAAAAAAAAATAAATACAAAACAAGCAAACAGACAGACAGACAAGCCCAACTCTCTCAAACCCCCTTTATATCACATGAACTCATAGCTCCTGACCATATTAAAAGACCTTCCCTCAAGTCTTTCCATTGTCTCAACATCCTGGTTGAACTGGGGTTGGGTGAAACTGGACAGAGTGTTCCAGGTATGGCACTCACTGGTGCTGCAAAGCAGAGATAGTAACTTTCCTTGATCTGCTGATATTTTAATTAGTGTAGTCCAGCATGTGATTTGTCTGGCTTGTGAGAAGAGCACCCTATTTGTAAGCTCTTCATCACAACTTCTAGGTCCTTTTCAGCAGTTGTTTCCCAGCCTGTACTAACGTATGGGGTTACTCTATTCCAGATGAAGAACTTGTCATTTCTTCATTAAACTTCATGAAGTTTATTGTACCTTGACCCACAAATTTCTCAAGGCCCTTCAGGGGTGAGGACTGTTCAATGTCATCCAACAATTTGATGAGAATGCAGCCTGTAACATCATCCAGGTCGCTGATGAAGATACCAAGCAACATAAGCCTCACTATTGACCACAGGAGTATTCACTTTATCAATAGCTGACAATCAAGTTATTGTTTCCTCTCTTTAGAGCCTGGGGGTCTAGCCAGTTTTCAGCCTGCCTAACCATCTTCTTCCAGCCTATACAGTCTCAGCTTCCAAATGAGAATAGTGTGTGGGAGAGTCAAAAGCCTTAGCAGCGTCAAAATATATTATGATATATCTCCTCATTCAGCCAGCTAGTCATTTCATCATGGAAGACAATCAAATTGGTTTGAATAGGCATGGTTTCTACCTGGAAACCCATGCTGACTGTCTCTAATTAACTTTTTGTCTTCTACATTTTTTTACAATGGATTCCATGAGGACCTGCTGCATAATCTTTCCAGGTAGTAAAATGAAGCTAACTGAATGATAGCTTCACAAAGTCTTGGTTTTTAACTTTTTTTTGAAGAAAGGTGTAACCTTTCAGAGATCAGGAACCTCCCTCAACTGCCACAAGATTTTTTAGATAAGAGACAGCAATTTCACTATCACTGTCTTTCAGCACCCTTAGGTAAACCTCAACTGATCCTGTGAATTTTAGTATATTTACCTTCTCTAAGTAGTTCTAAAGTGTTAATTCTTCAACTTTTGGGTATTCCTCTCCTTCACAATTCATGACATGACCTCATGTAGAAATCTGGAAGCAGGGTTTACCTGTAATAATTGGGAGGAATAAAGTCAATGAGTACTTCAGCATTTTCTGTAACATTCATCACAGATTGTGTCACATATTCCATCTTAGGTCTTCCTGCTATTATGCCTGAGTGTCCAAAAATGCTATTAGGGTACCCCTTTGTGGCCTATCCATATTTCCACTTCCACTGTGCTTGCTTTCTGCACTTTAGTTCATTACATAACTTAGGTAGCTAATGTTTGCAGTTCTTTTAAATGTAATAAGAGGGAGACTTTTTGAGAGAGGTTAAGATCAACTCTTGGAGCTAGCATAAAAGTAAACTCCTATTTATATGGAAAATGAGTGGATCAGGTTTTTCTGAAGAAACTGGAATGCAATCAAGAAGCAGTCCCAAGGAATTTGCAAAACTTTGTTATGTATTAAACAGGATTCATTTAAACCTGGTGCTATCATACAATAAAGTAGGTCACAAATAACATGCAATCATTAGAGATAAGCTTATCTATTGCATTGTTTCCTCAGAAACTGAGGATATATCCTAATGGTATTCTAAAATCCATGCAGGAAAAAAATGACTGGCAAAAAGCAGTTAAATTCTTAATTTTCAAAAAGTTTACCAATAGCAAACAAACATGCAAATTTCAAACAGAAAGTCCTTATTTTTGTTTTCCTTTTTGCTCCCCCTTCTTTTTCATGGAGTTTACCATTGAGAGCAAAGAATTCCTTCTTACTTCAGGTCATCTTGACGCAAAGTACCTTTTCAAATCTCAAGTAAGATTTCTGAATCCTTGACAGGTTCTTCAGTAGTTCTGAGGATGCAGACACTCCTGAATTCAGCTCAGGTTTCCAGTGGCAGGATTCAGTGTATTGTGTCTTGTTCTCACTTGCCTTGCAAATTGTATTGCCACTTACGTGAGCACAAGCTGAGGACAAAGAAGAGATGAACTATCACTTATCCTGGTTTTATGTCTGTTTACCATCTGCTCAGGTCAGGTTCATGAAGATCAATTGGGTAAAGGAGTGCTAGATATGCATACTCTTTTCTAATTGGCTAGTTTGGGCTATGTCAGATTTTGGTACATCAGGGCCACTGTGAGGTCTGTGTCCTTTTTGCTGGCCCAACTTAGGCTTATGTCTGGCCACTGTAATACTTCCTGTCTGAGTCACTTTGTTCAGAAGACATTTAACATGAATGAAGTACCTCTGCAAGCAGGATATGCACAGCTTAAATTGCAGAAGCAATAATTTAATGGCTAAATCACTGAATAGGTAGTTAGAGCTAATGAGCTATTACACTAACCATTAATATTAAAAATGAGCCTTTGCTGTCCAAGCAATCATCACACTGATGGGAAAGGTCAGTTTCTGATACTCCTTGGAATGGGCTCATCCTCAGTGTTGCTGAGTTGCCATCTTAGGGTTCCCCGTTTTTTCCTTAGGATTTTATATATTTTCATGTCAGTGTTTTTCCTCATAAATCCTTGTGCAGTTAACTATTGCTGTTTCAACAGTCTTACCTCTTTCTGCAACTTTACCTTTCTTATTTGGGTATCTCTGATCTATAGACTTCACAGCTCTATCTCACAACTTAGCATTTCCTCAGAGGGCTGAGCCAAAGTTACCTAGCTATGCTATATCAAAACCAGAACTTAGCTCAAATATAGTTGAACCTCTGGGGCGAGTTATAACACTGGTTCTTGAAGAGCCTGTAAAAAAACAAAACCACACTTCCTTCCCCACGAAGGAGAAATGTGTTAGATGTGTAAGTGTCTTTTGACATGTGGTTTCAGGCACCTATATATTGGAGTTACACAGAATATGACATGAGAATTCCCATAGGCTTGCACCTACAAAGAGATTTCTCTATGCTGCCACACATTCATTTCTTAGCCTCTTACTTCCACCAGCTTTCCTTAAGATGTCAAAGTAGGGAGAAAGACGATATGATTTAATGCTGCTTAAAGCATCAGTAACATATGAAGCCAACATCAGAACCATCTCATATAAGGCAGATAATCTCACTTGCCTTAGGTCATATTCTGATATCCCTCCCAGACCCTTCTCCCCCCACGCATAAGTGCTTTACCAAATAGAGGGGTGAATAGGGGGCTATGCTGTGGCTGGGGATGTTAACTGAGTGTAAAAATGCAGCTGGCTTTTAAAACCTTAAAGGAAAATATTCTGTCTGTCCAAGAGAGTCACTTTTTCCTTGATAGCATAGCACAGTTCTGCATGAATTCTACTTATCTGTCTCTGTGCAGAGCAAGAAAGCAGAGTAAATGAGCCATAGAAACTCAGTCAGTTTGGGGAATTTTGAAAATTCTTTTTGAGATTAAGATTTCAGTGCCCAGCTTCATGTGTGCTAAGAAGCTTTATTAACAAATGAATGCTGAAGAATGACCTGCATGTCCCTTTTAGGCCATCAGAGCCAGAATGATCTCAACCCATTTAGCTTTCAGGTTCTGCATCAGTCAAATGAATACTTACTTTGAAGCCATTTCATCTGAGAAGGTTAAAGGTTGACATTTGCAGTTATGACTTGTATGTCCCATCTTTACACTCTTACTAGTATCATAAAGTCAGTTTTCAAGTTTTCACCTTAAGAAATCTAATACATTCCTAAAAGTTTGGAAATAATTATTCTTAATGCATTCTTACTCTTCCATTTCTTTATTTTTTCCCTTTGTTTTTGATGTTCTTTGTTTTAGTGCTTTTAAAATGACTATGAAGATTTTTTGTAAACCGTGTTAGAAATTTCACCTATTTTAGGGTGATACATCCATTTTCAGCTAAAAGATGCATATTCTTTCCATCTGGTTTTCATATACCGATGGAAATCCTATTCTAGTGAGACCTTACAGTTAATAAAATCATAATTTTTTCTATGCAATGATTAAGAAAACCACCTAATAAAACAAAAAACCTTTTTTTCCAATCCGCTTTATCAATTATGTGTTCACATAAAGATCATTCAGACTACTTGGGACCAGTGTAGTGGTAAATGACAAATGAAATTTTTTTGCAGTCTTTCACTGGTGCATGTTAAACAGACTAGTACAGAAGCTGTAATAGTCTCTGTTACAGTACAGTTAATTCTCTGCCAACTCTTTTAGTAAGCATTTTTTCCTTCTTTTTTTTTTTTTTTTTAATTCAGACAAGATAAATTATTCACTCTTTATTGAAGGAATAAAAATCATTAAAAACTTGACAAACTATACTTCTTTATGTTTATTCCTTCCTTTCCAACTCATAAAAAAGTTATTTAATTTACTTTTCAAATTAAAGAAGTATTTTTTAGGGCTGATAAAAAAGTTTTAAAAGCCATGGGGGTTTTGTTGCTTAGCTACTTCCAGTCAATCCTTGTGTAACCTCTGTTTTTTTCTGTCCAATATTTCTATGCCTTAGAACTGGAGTACAGCTTGATTATGCCCCCCTTCCATAATAGACTTTACAAAAAAATTTAAGAATTTGAGTTGGATGCTACTAGTGTACAAGATCTATCTGACCCATGAAAATGCTAATTCAACTACTCACATGTCATTCCAAAACAAAAGAGTGATTTTATTCAGAACTCATAAATCTTCACGTCTCAAGGGTGCAGAAAAATAAATGATGGGGAAAAAAAAAACACCTGACTGTAAAAGAATGTCTGATGATATTTTCTGCAGCATAGCATGAACACTGGTGAATCTGGTGCACCCATGCTGTTGATTAACAGTCTTTTGCAAAAAAGCAGTGGCCCCAAACGACTTTCTAAAGTGGAGCAAGATTAATTCTTACCAGACAGTATCAGGTCACATATAGTAAATGTTATGGTGATAAGGCACTGTAAGGAAAGAACCATTGTTATAATCACTGTTGAAAGCCCATCTATGTGAATTTTTAGCAGATGTAAAGTTACAGTCACCAGGTGACTGAAAATTTTACCTCAGTAACATTTTCGTATTCTGAGCAGTTACAATGCCTGTTTTGCTGGGCTTGGATTTTGCTTTTGCTGCATCTTCATCTCATATTCATTAACTCAGATTACAACTAGCCTTCAGCTTGTTCAGAAAGGAGTGGTGACTGCTTCAGGAAACTGGCCATTTAAAGCTAGAGCTGGAAAAACTGTTTTGATCTTAGGTGTGTAGCTCTTTATGTAGAACTCAATTTTGCTAAGACCACAAGCAAAAAATTGCTCAAAATTCTTGGAGCCCTGCAAAAAAGTCAGCAATGATTTATGTGTCACCTGTGACAATCATAATATTTCTAATTTAGAATGACTGAAAATGTGCCTTTGTCAAGACAGTCCTAAAATTTAGAATTCTTGTGCTTTATTATTCAAAAAAAGTCAGTTTTTTTTTGTCTAGAGTTTTAGATATGCAGCATGAGGCAATTGTCCTGTGTGTCTTCTATCACAAACACAGGATTTTCTCTGTCATCCTTTATGGTGTGGCTTTGGAAGCTTTAGAATTTTTTTTTTAATTTTTTTTTTACTCAACCCCACTGCAGTAGGGCGGAACCAGGAAGCCCATCACCAACCAGTAATCTTGCATCACCTAATGCAATCTAGGAGCAGAGATCCAGCAACTTTTGATTGTTACACATCTTTAACATACTGGGCTTAGTGCTGCTTGCAAATGTACCACCTTTTTTTTTTCTTTTAACAGTTTAAAGAGGGCTTGAAGTAAGAATCACTGTAAAACTGTACAAATCTAAGCTTGTGAGAGAGAAACTATTTCAAGGAAATTCAAGTTCAAAGAAAATAAATCTTCACTAGCGGGCAGTTTACCTTTGCAGTCACCTCTTAAGAAATTCTCGGGGGTATGATGTTTACCTGTGTGCTCCACAGGGAGAATCCTTTTAATCAGATAATTTATACCTCCACTCTCAGCTTTATGGCTTTCAGACCACCAGCAGTGCAGTATGACTGCCTTCAGAGGGTAGTCTTGATTTCCAGGTATAATTCACAGAAAATGATCACTGAGGTGATGGAGAAATGCAAATTTCTTTCTAAATTTTCTGAAACATTAAAGTCTTTTCTTGGAAACATATATTTATTTGTTTTGTTTTCACAGACGCAATGTCTAATGTCCAGGAAAAAAAAAATAATTAAAAAAAAATCAAGCACTGCTGTGGGAAGTACCAAAACAATAATCTCTTGGCAAAACAACAGAAGTAGAATTCCGTTCTACAGTTGTCCTGGGTTCAGCAACAGCAGTCATTTTTCTCCTTCTTAGGAGCTGGTGCAGTGCTGTGTTTTTGACTTTCAGCCTGAGAACAGTGCTGATAACACCAGTGTTTTTAGTTGTTGCTCAGTAATGTTTACCCTGAGCAAGGACTTTCTGAGTCTCATGCTCTGCTAGGGAGGAGGGGAAGGCAAGAGGAAGTAGAAACAGGACATCTGACCCGAACTAGCCAAGGAGGTGTTCTATACCACAGCATGTCAGTATATAAACTGGGGGCAGTTACACAGAAGGGCTAAATCACTGCTCGGGTTGGGCTGGGTATTGGTCGGCGGGTGATGAGCGGTTGTATTGTCTTTCTCTTATCATTATTATTATTGGTGGCAGCAGCAGTGGTTTGTGTTATACCTTAGTTACTGGACTGTTCTTACCTCAACCCGTGGGAGTTACATTCTTTTGATTCTCCTCCCCATCCCTCTGGATGCAGGGAGAGGAAAGGGTCGGGGAGTGAGTGAGTGGCTGCATGGTTCTGAGTTGCCAGCTGGCCTTAAACCACGACAACAGTCCACTAACTTCTCAGATGTCACAATGAAAAAATACAGGCCCAGAAAGTACAATTTGCATTTTATTGCAGGCAACTCTTGTACGAAGTGTGACATTTATGAAGAAGTAGCCATGACACAACATTTTACTGTTCATTAAATCTTACGAACTAAATTAAAAAGAAACTAGTAATTTTAATATGTCAACCTTTCTGATAAATAACATGCAAAATACCTGTCAAAGTCTACCAGCAAAACTATGAGAGCATTCCTTATATAAACAAAGGGATTAACCAAAACCCCACTCAAATCAATGGGTGATTTTTTATTAACTTTAATTGATTTTTCATCAGGCCTGTACTGTTAAGAGATAGGAATAATTTTTACTCCATTGTTAGTTCACAAAGCTGTGCTGCTAATGCACAGAAGCTAGCTTTGCTCTGTACTTTACCTCAGCCTGATGATTTTTATTCTATATTTTTATGGTTTATTCTAGCAGCGGAGGTTTATACAAGTGTCCGTATGTAAAACTGCTAAATTTTTCTAACTTTTTTTTGGGGGGGTTGGTGGGGGCCACTTTTCATATATGTGAAATAAAATAATAACTTTAAAAAACTTCCTAATGGAAAATAAGAATGATTTACATAATCTTAAATCATTCTTGTATTTGAGCTACATTCATGTTCTTATTATGAACATTATAAAAGCCATTTGGTCAATAATATGTCAGAATACATCCAAAAAAGGTTCTCAGTGTTCAAGTTCTGCATTGGAGATTTATGTTTTATTTCTTCTCTAGCCTTGAGTGCATTAGAGAAGAAACTAGGGAAACATTCAGGACATTGAATCCAGGCCAGAACTTTGGATACATGCCATTATAGTAATTCATGGTTTTAGTATACTTACTCCTTCTCTGCAAGGTCAGTACAGACCAAAAGCCTATATGTACGTCATATATGCTGTTTGCTTGCTAGAAAATGCAATAAATAAACCCCTGAAGCCATGTCTCTTCTGCTTGCCTTTATGCCTGTAAGTGACCTTGCACCATTCCCTCTCTCTCTCTGTTGAAGGTTTTTCAGATTTGCTCGGATTATAGCTGAGAATATTTTTTCTGGTTCCTGAACTCTTTGTGTTTGCTTTATTTTGAAGGCAGAGTACTTGAGTTAGTGATTAAGTTTTACTGTGCATGTTTATTTAGTACACTGGAGTACCTCTAATTAAACAAAGTTTTCCACATCCTTGATGTATAAAGAAAAACAGAATTGTAAGGAACAAGAAAGTGATAGTTATTTAGGTTTTAATTTCCAGCAGAGACTGACTTTTTTGAGCAGTGTACAGTTCCAGACTTTACCTTGGTTCTCCCTTCTTTTGACCACAGCATGACACACTTTTTTATATCATGACTACAATACTGTGACGTGAACATATACAGGCAATCTGCCAAAATAATAATAAATTTCTCTTTTAGCTTCAGACTGAATAAATAAATCTATTTGGCATTATCTATCATACATGCAATGTAGGAAAAAATATGTGAAAGACAAGTTGGTTCCTTGAGGAAATTTCAAGCAGGAATTTTTAACCCAGCTGAGGACAAGACAGCTGAGAAATCTCAACCAAAAACCTGTTTTCCTAAAGGAATTTACTACTGTTAGAGCAAGGCATGGATTGCTTAGATAAAGGTCACATAGTTCCCTATCTTGGAAGCGTTTCTTTAAATGCTTTGCAGTCTTTCTTGGTTTTGTTCAGACTGAAAAATATTTCATGATTTTATATTTTTTGGTTAAAGACAGCCTGCTGAACAGCTCGATAGAGAGAGTATACATGTAGGAAACAGCACTGCTGTCAGTAAGATTTGGATGAACATGGTTACGTCATTGAGGGGTAGCACAATTCAAAGACTCAACCTCAACCTTTCTGTTCATAAGGAAGAAAGCTGAACATGAATCTGTTTTATCCTAAAGAGTTAATCTATCAATATCTTACAAAAACAAAAAGCAATACAATAGCAATAATATGTAAGAGCTGTTCTGTGGTTTTCAATTTTAGAATTGTGCAGACATAGTTAAGCAGAGCTAGGATGGGAAATAAAGAAACTTTTGCATAGATTGTAAGGTATTCTCAGGGCTTGTGAAATGCTGTTGGCATTCTAGGTTGTGGTCATGAAAAAAACTGAGATCCTACTTGATCTTAGGAAGGCTGAACATCCCATACGTAAAGTATGGGATTGCTTTTTTTTTTAATTTGCTTGGAGAAGGCATTATGTGGAGAGAAGATAAGGAGAATTTTACTTGTAGCTGTCTAATTTTCCACTGAAATCCACTTGGGATATCAAGTGTATTGGGCTTTTTGAAGGAGATTCTATTATTATTATTTTATATTTTTTCATCTTCTACTCAAGTCCTGAAGTAAAAATGTTAGCCTTGGCCTGCTTTAGATTCTTTTCCTAATAGAAATCATCAAATACTTCAAAGTCAGCTGATGAATCTGAATATATCAACTTGTTGAAATTATAAAGGCAATCATTTTCTGTAAAATAAATTTTCAGTAATCATAGCATTCATCACAGGTACGGAAAAATTACTGAATAATACTGCTGGAGCAAACAAACTCTTCTACTTACTTTGCACTTTGCAAGAAACTTATAATTCTGTGCCATTCTTTACTTTCTCTTCAGTTCTCAGAAACTTACCACCTCTCTTCAGAGAACCTGAGACCATGGCTCCCACTTTCTAGTGAAAGTGTGCTAAACACACACAACAAGGTATTCTGGATGAGGTATTGTATTCATGCCTGTTGACATTGTCTGTGTGACATGAATTGTTACTGCATCATTGTCTGGAACTGAAATATCTTCAAACTATTGTCCTATTTCTGAGGCTACAATTCTCTATCTTTCTCTCACCTAAATGAAAATACTTTACTTAATATAACATAGCTCCAGCAGAAGAGGCTGATGGAGAGTCCATTCTGAATGGCCAAGGTCTGATAAGATACTCTTGTGGAAATATCACCTCTTGATCAAAGAAGAAAATTAATTTAAAATATTGTTAATTGATGACATTTCATTGTTTTCAGCCAGACAAACACACAAGCACACACCAAATAACTAGAAGAGTAAAATTAAATTTATGTTTAATATTAATTTGAATATTTTTGAATGCAAATTAATAATTTAAATTTTGGATAGATAGAAAACCCATTATTTAAATAATTTTGAGAAACAGCAGTTCTTTTTCTCTGGCTCTGTTTACATTTGTATATTTTTCTGTCTTCCATCACAGACCTTTGCCCATACTGCCAGAAGATTTCTCTTTATAATGTATTTTGCTGTTAAATACACATACTTATTTTCGTTCTTTCTGAAGGGTGTATTATAGTATTTTTTCACAGGTGTCAGATGTGTAAGAACAGGCATTGACTCCTTCAGTGTTCATGAGAACTACCTAAAGCAATTCTCACAGAGCTTAGAATCTGGTGTGAAATACCACCTCCTTTTACCTATGATTAATATTCTTTTATAGCCTTGTATTTTACTCTCTGTGCGGTAATAGTGGTTTATTATAAAGTAATGAAGAGAAACATATGCATGTGATAGTCATCAAATAGGATCATGAATAGATCTTTTTCACTGTAACACCTTTTCTTCATGAAAAGCTCTCTTGAACTTCATAAAACATAAAACATTTTAGGAGCCAGATAACTTATTCCATTACATGTTGTTGTGAAATAAATACTGAAATTCTTCAGTGAAGTAACATTCTAACAGAAAGTAGAAACTCCCAGACATTTCAGGTGATGACCACTAATACATAAGCCTTAGGAGGTAGTTAAAAAAAAGACATTATCCTTCATTCTTTAGTCAAAAGCTTTTCAACACCATGGATTTGATTATATCTCTGAAAACCGTTAAATGAAATAAATAAGAACACCTGTAATATACAAGTATGCACGGAATTCAATATGCCAAACACAAGACAAACTGAGTTTGACATTAGAAAAAAATTGAGTGTGACAGCTGCAGCAGTTACATCTTGTAGAAGGATATGTGTGCTTGCAAAGACTTTACATCAGGCCCTGGTTGGGAGCTGGCATTTTCAAAGGTCATGAAGCTCCTTAGTACTGTTCAATTACTGCACAAAGGGTACCACTGACAGTTTTAACACTGTGGTTAAATTAGCTGAGCACTAGCTGAGACAATCAAACTTTTGACAGGAATGGTTTGATAATATCTGTGTATCACAAA